>BMAV01002554.1:1631310-1755370 GCA_019973955.1 Trichonephila inaurata madagascariensis | reverse complement strand
GCAACATAGAACTCTACAAAAACATTTAATCTTGATATCTTATTCAACACGGATATCTCGACCAGTCGGAGGGAAGAAATAAATTTTCTTCCTATCAGTTCTTGAGCTTCCTTACAGAAATTTTTATTATTGCGTTTGGTTCAACTTCTATACGAAAAGATGTATATATACCATTAAATCTCTCTCTCAGTGGCAAACCATTTTTTATTGAGCTGTTGTGTCGTTCTACACTTTAAGGTAATAAAATCTGCAGTTGTCTTGGGTTCCGAGATTTACAGTTGGTTGAAAATGTAAATGCATTTCAAGTCATTTGCACCATACATTCAGATTTTGCCATTTAAAAGGAAAGTTTCACATTCTTTTTACTGTATGTAAATATACATTATCGTGATAGCATAAGTTATACATATCATTTTATAGCGCAAAACTGTTTAGTATTCAGTACATCAACAGACAATACATTGTATTTTATACACAAAACTCTTATTAATAAGTGATATCAGTTTGCAAAAAGTTTTTCTACTTTTCTAAATTTTGCAAAAAAAATTAATTCTTAAAATATTATAACTGAAATGTGGCAGTTAAAATATAAAACCAAATAAATAGATTTAAAGTATTTGAAGGTGTTCAGAGTACTTTTTAAAAGATACTGCATGCTAAAACATTATAACTACTTTTTTTAGGGGTGAATACCAATAAATATTAATACTTAACCACCCACAGCAATATTTAAAATAAATTATCTAAATTTAACAAAAATCACAATTATAAGTAAAGTTTTAGCAGTCTTTAAAAAAAATTCTGAAAAGTAACTCTAGAACAAAGAATAAACTTATTAAAAGTATTACTAAAATAAACTGCATACATTTATCAAGAGAATGTACTAAAATTTTAATGTTTTATTAAAATATAAAAATTTTAAATCGAATAAATATTACAAGAAATGCGACATATTTATGAGGCTATAAATAAAATAACAGGCCGTAACTCAAAAAATATTCATGCTGGAAGAATTATTTTAGTGCATTCCCCCTAGAAAACAATATAAATATTAAGTTCAAAAAGTTTCATAGAAAAAAATTTATAATACTTTGAGTTATCAGCCTTGGCAGGATAAGCTTTGAACAATTTAAGTAATTGCTTCTAGTAGATTAAAGAGCCCCACTTCCATTTTTTCTAATTGTATGTAATTTATTGTAACTCGGGCTCTTTGAAACGAAAAAACAAAATGTTTCGTAAAGCCAAAAGATTGCTCTACCTAATAAAATAAAAAAAAACCCCAAAATGTGTGTTTTAATCGAAATTGGTCACTTGAACGTGTTCGGATACCTTGAAAAGTAAAGCGCTATTACGAATTCTCATAATTAAAATATATTTCATCAAAGGTTCATAAAACACATTTAACGTCGCTCGAGAACACAAGACTCAAGCTCTAATTTCCTCTTTGTGACGTATTAAATATCATAAGAAAAATGACCTTAAATAAACCACACACGGTACTCGTAATACTCATAAAAGCTTGTGTTGAAGCTACGAGAGCGAAAGTAATAAAAAAAAATTAATCGTTTAATTGCAATAAGTTCATCAATATTCTTTTTCTACCGTTTACAGTAGCACTTTTTATAATGATCTCATGTTCCTTCTCTCTTCTATGTCTTTACTTTCGTCCTGACATTAAAACTTCTGTTACATAAATAAGCGCAATAACGACTTAAAGACTTTCAAAGTGTTTTTTCTTGTTGAAGTTTCTAGTCATCAACGGTCTTTTAATTGTCTGCTCGTAGCTTTTAGTCATTGCAATTATGATAATTACTTTGACTCTTTATTCAATCAAAGCGTTAAAATACTCTTCTAGAATAGTATTACAAAGCACGTATATTTGTTGTATATAACAGACATAGTTATTCATTTTTTTTTTGTTTGTTTTTTTTTTTTGCATCACGCTAAAAAATAAATAACTATTTTCAACAACTATTATGTTGGATAATTTAGTACCTAAATTTTGTTATTTTCTAGTTCCAACCAAGCGAAACCTCCATTAATTAAATAAAAAAGCATGTTAATAGCCATCTCCGTGAACGGAATGTAAAATACTTTAAAATGTGATGAAATGTATGCATGTGTAATTGTGTTTACAACATGCAAAACCTTAAATCTTTAAGAATTAAAAAAAGGAGAAAATTGTGGGTTTTTGTTTTAAATTTAAATCTCTTTTTTCAAAGTTTCTGTAATTCTCCTAAATTAAGTAAGTAATAATGTTCCATGGTTTTTAAAAAAATTAAACTTTGTTATACAATTCATAAAAAGTTTATAATAATAAGGAAAAGTACAAAAATATTTTTTAATAATAATAAGATCTAACTCAGTAAAGACAACGTTTTTTTTTTATCAAGTAAGATTCAACAAAAAGTGTGTTAGTACTAGTTTCTCTTCAAAGAAAAAAACATGTTTAAATATTAAATACTTTAATCCAGAACTTTTAATCAATTTTTTAAAACATTTAGTTAATACAATTTGGAGATTATTATGAAACTTAAACATAATTGAAATCGATTCGTAACTGCTAATTGCAGCAAAATCGTTATTTAATTTCAAAGCAGATCTTTCATGTCCAGTTCTATAAAAGTAATTATGTATACATTAGTACTGAACTTTAAATAATTGTACTCATTACCATTCGTTGAATGAAATGAATTATTACTGAAATGAATTTTCTTTCTAATAAACTGGAAATTTTTTTTAAACAAATTAAAAGCTTTTTTAAGTGAGATAAAAATCGATTCTGCAAGCCCTGAACTAAGAAAAGTATGAATATTACATAATTATATTGTATGACAACATATAATTTTTTTTTCATGCGTTCTTTTTTTCCATAAGTCCATTTTTGTTTTTCCCTTCTCTATTTGCCTTTAAGCACTACGATATAGTTTGAAATGAGACGTATTTGATAAATGATTTAGTAAACATTTTATCTAATTTAATGACACAACACTGCTTCTTTAAGCATTTTAAAACATAAAGAACAACGAAAATGATGAAATGCGATGTGCAGAAATTTAACAATTTTCTCAAAATAAAAAAACTTTATTGGGCATCATATTCTTTGATATAACATTACGTAAAAAGAGAGAGAATGTTAATTTAACTGAAATCCAACTTTAATAGCATTTTAAGTTCTCTTAGTGATTCCGTATAAGTCGAAAGGTCACCATGAGCCACATTAGCGAAACTATTTAAAACACGAGAAAATAAGAGGGATAAGTTGACGAAGAACATCTGGCATTTCGCGGCTTGTAATTAGGCGTTCGCTAACTAGACCTCCGTCAGGCAGTTTAAGAAGAAATGGACGCGTGCATCAGTGCCAAGCCTCTCCATTCCTTGCCCTTTTGCCGAAGGCTTTTCCACTGCACGCATCATGAAGTCAAAAGCAATAACAGGAAACGAAACTAAGGAGGCGACATTCTGTTCTTCAGTTTGATTATCTGTTTTCAGCATTTACGGAAGGCAGGCCGACTGTAATCGTGACGCCGAAAAATTATCATACGGGAATTAGTAGACGAAACGGAATCGACTTCAGAATACTCTCTTCGGCACGTATTTCCCGCAATTTAACCCGTTGAAGTTCACATATCGTCACCCTGTGGCGAACCTGTTTCGTTGTAGCTCGATATATACATTAGTTGGCCTGGCTAAGTAGGAAGAAACATCCTGAATCTCAATCATCTCAACGAAGTTTTGAAGAGAATGCGATAGTAGAGACCGATAGCTAGCTACTATTCTGCAGTATAAGGCGGACGGCACGCGTGCCACAGAAGAGGGCTAGGTCAATGCTTCGACTGTTAGCGAGACCTCTTCGCTTCTCAAGTGAGGAATAGCCATTGTACTCTAGCTTCACAATGGCCACACGATGACCTTGCCATTGTGCAGAGACATATCATGTTGACCTGCAGATCGGCTGATTGGAGTTCCGGGCTGAAGAATAATCAGGACACTTGCTCCATTTTGTATCGAAATCATTACCTTTCCATGGTCAGCATTTGACGCCGTTTTGTAACCCTTCAATAACTTCTTTCGGGGTAAAGAATTAAAGATACTGGGCTATTGTGTGTGGCGGACATCAAGTAGAAAATTGTTTGGAAAGATAGGATCGACGGATAAGTGGATCAAAAGAAAACTGATCAGGCTAGAGGCGTGTGCTAACGGAATAGAAAATGACTTTTCGTTTCTTTATTCTAATTATAATAATATGAATTTTTTTTTGAACGGAATTATAGCTTAAAAAATTTAAAGTATTACGTGTTTGTCATATTAAAATAAATTTTGAAGGCCCAGAGGAATTTAAAATTCAACACATTTTTGGGTAAGAATTTATATAGGAGAACAAAAGAGCAACTTTATAATTCGCCTCATAAAATAAGTATTTCATTTGTATCTATTTTGGGATAAGAGCCGGACCCCTAGGACACCCCCCTTGTATGCGCCACTGCAGAGGGAAAATAAGATAAAATGAAACAGTCAAAATTATATTACATCAAAAGAAAAGTAGCTAAATAACTTTCGTTTAATTTGAAGTTATATAGCATTTTAATTAGGTTTTAGATAAGAAAAAGAAACTCAGTGTTAAAGGGATATTTTTTGCTGCACAATACTCAAATTTATTTGCAAACATATAACATATATGAAGTAAAATTGTGCATGCGGAATATAAAAAAAATTGTTGTACCAAGAGCAGTTTTCAACCATAAGAAATACAAAAGGAAGGGTTATTTTATTTCCCATAAAATTGTTTCATCTCTTAATTATTGAAATGTAATCAGAATCACAACTCAATATGCAATAAAATTAAAGTTAAAAAATAAAATGGCTGTATTTTTAACAGCTCATTAGTATATTTACTTGAAAAATGCAGAAATCACATTTATACCTTATCAAAAGCCCTCAGGAGATTCACAGAATACAGAATACAAAAAGTTTAGTGAAGCTCAACATTAAAACCCCTTAAAATTTTAACGATGTGCATGACTAAGAATTCCGAGGGTCATAACGCCCAAATAATATCTAAAAGTGCACGCAAGGTGGTTAGGCTCGGTTGTTTAAATCACTTAAAAATAACAAGCTCAAGGAAGCTACTCGGATTATTTTCAGAGCGACGACTCATCAAGAGTGCTACGATGCGTAACCTCCGATTCAGGAATGTTACTGCTTTGACAAGCACACACGCCACCGAAAATCTAAAGATAGACGACGAAATGTACTTAATTCCACTTTAAAAGTGCAATAATCGATTAAATTTGTTTTCTTTGAATCGACACAGTAATTTTCTTCAGAAATAAATATTTACGCTCTCAATCGCTGAACTATTGATTTAGAGTACACAACTTTTATCAATGTGACAGTGAGCTATTATAAAAAGACAGATTGAAACAATTATACAACAGATTGAGAAAACAAGCGGATTAGGTCGCTTCAATTATATATAGAGAGCTTAAAACATTTGCGTATAGTAATGAAACTAGAATTGAATAATATACAACGCTATGTTATATATAATGCTATCAAATTCCAGTACTTGTCATGGATAGTAATTTCTAAATTGTGTGTGAATTCAGATAAAAATTAAGAAGAGACAAATATAATCTTAAATAAAACACAGAAAATGAAATTGTAAAAAAGGATTTCTAAGAAAATAAAAAAAATACGAAAATATGTTAATAAAAGTAAATTCACTACTAAGCAGAAAAGGAGCCTTTCGCATGCTTAGTAAACTATGTGAGGTACAAGTTTAGTATTCAGAACGTATATACTGAATAAAAGTTATAAAGTGGGTGAATATAGAAAAACATTCGATTTAAGGTCCAGGGCACCCGCTGATATCTCTGCACAGAGTTACCTACTAAAGAATATGAAGTGGTTACGAACCTTCCATAAATCTTTTTGCCTTCCTGATTTCCCGCAAACATACAACATTAAAAACGAAAAGCCAAATGTCGAATTCTCAATGTGAGTTTGGTCTAAGATAATAAAAAATTGTCAACTCCATTTATATACTTAGTTCAAAACAGAATTACAATATTAAACGAATATGTCCTATTTCATTACTTTTACAATCACGGTAACCCATTCATCGTAGATCGGATTTTTATCTAACTGTAGAGATTTTGTACTGATGATGAATAGTTAAAAAATGTTTAATCCTAATAAATGAAATAAAAAATATTTAACTTAAACTCGAGATGGCCCACTAAAATGCACAATTGAAAAATGGTACAGGATGGTAATTGATATTTGCATGCCTTTTTTGGATTGTACATTCCTCCAATTCCTTAATAACATTTTAATTCAAAGATTAAACATTGTAGGTTGAAATATATTAATGATTATTTAAGAAGTAAATTTGATCATATGGATACTATTTAATGAACTAATATCGAATACTATTTGAAGCCGTAAATTATCGGTTAACTTTTATAGAAACTCTAAATAACACAATAAATATTTTTGTTTCGGGTTCTATAAATACTTAAAACTGGCATGCATAATGTAGGTTTTACGATTTATATTAATTCCACAGGAGAAAACATAATATCCATGATATCTTCAACCAACATCATTAATTCAGATGTTACAATCTCGCATTGCAATCACGTATATCTTTGGACACTTAATACCATAAGCACAAGTGTATCGGAAACGCCACAGCGATCAGGAAGATTCCGATCACGACCATAATTATTAGGCGATTCAATTTTCGGACCAAAAACAGGAAAATTTTGATCGATTTCCAGAAGTAAGCTCAATCACTTGAAAGTCATCTGAAGATTTGATAATGATTTCCCTATTTTCTACCTGATAATCGTGTCGTGTCTAATTTCGGAGAAGCAATTGAAGCTGTCTTTTGAAGAGTTTTTGGAACGACCGTCTTGTTCGCCCCAAAGCTAGATTAGACCTTTTTTTCGACGAGAAGGTGTGTTTGCATGCTAATAAACGGAGCAGTTGGGAAGGGACTCTGTGGCATGGTTCCGCTGTCTGGAGGTATGCATTCACGGGTCAGTGATTGTGACCGTATAATGGTATACTGCCGTAGAGAATCCGATGAATCATTCGCTTCTCAAATCACAAGGACAGAACTTCCTGTCACTGGCAGTCACGGAGAGACCACCTGTTCGTTGTGACACGCGCACGTATCGTGTCTTATTATACCTCTTTTGATCTGATCTACAAATGCCGGCTTTAGATGGCGCAATAAATGGTCATGAAAACTGCACGCAATGTTTTCATGAAGGCTTTTCCTTTGGCATACAGTACACGCCCGCCCGCGCATAATGGCATCATAGTAAGTACAACATAACATTAAAAAAGAAACATTTTTTTTTTTGTTCATTTATTAGACATAAACGAAAGTTTAAAAGAAAACGGGATGCCATACAATGTACAATGAATTCATTTCAATGGTATATTTCCATTCAAAACCATCAAATCAATACTCGTTACTCTCATTACAATAAAACCAGCTTCCTTTGAATTAGTGAATCAATTGAGAGGTTATTAGACAGGAAATAGTTCAACTTCGTTTTTATGCAATCATGAAATCGATATTACTACTTCCTGATACATTTTTATGAGATCTTAATCAAATCATAACTTTCTGTTATAAGTTAGTACAAATTAGTTCTAATTAAGATGCTTAATTAGCTAAGCATCGCAATTAGAATATGAATCTAAAGCAAAAACGAATCCGAAAGCTTGTTGTTTTATTTTATCATACGATTTAATTAATATTTTTTACTTAATTTCCGGTACTTAAATCTATTATTTTAATAAATTTACTCTACTCTTACAATAAATAGCAATAAAAAAATTCAGATCTACAAATATCGAATATAAAAAGAATTGAAAGATAGATTGAGTCCAAAATAGCCTTAAATAAATATAAAAAAAGTGATTACTCTTAATTTCATGAAGTTAAAATGCCTAAAACAATTTACTAACAAATCTAATGTTGACACACATCAACATAACGCATATTAATAATCTTTCTTAATGAGCCAATGGAAACAATTGTTAATATTAATGCCTATCCACCAATATATCAGAGCCCCTTCAGCCAAAACGTCCATCTTCATAATATATATTCTCAGATTTCAGAATGTATTTATATCTGAACTAGTCCCTGAAGAGTATATTTATATCTGAATTACATCTATATATTACTAAATCTTCAATGAATCTACGAAGAATGCTAAGATTTAAGAACGTAAATCTGAATGTAACAATTTATTTGTTTGCAAATTCATTGAAGACAAAAACAATAATCTTTTTTACATTTTTTCCTTCGAAAGCTTCTTTCGTTACGCACTGTACCTCCGGCAGTGAATTAAGTGAAATTTTTTCTACAGCTCAAATGGGTATCTTCTTTTTTCTTAGCTTTTTTTTTGCGAATAAATCAACTATCAACAGACAGAAACGATTTTATAAGAAAGACATTTTTTTTTTCAATTGAAATTCAAAGCCTGTGATGTCAATTAATCAAACTACTCAACGGATTATTTTTTGCAACTCAAGTTAAAGACAAGGGAAAAGTGATTGGAGCATGACAAGTATGGGAATACTCTTGAGATGTTTGTGAGAATTCAGTGAAGAAGGAAGATTTGATGCGTAACTTAGATTTTAAGATGAGGGCAACAGACCGTTGGTTAGGGCAAAAGAGTAGTCAGGTTTCCGATTAATCCCAACTTTCTCACACACGGTAGATGGATGTGCACTTAATTTTAGAAAGGAAAGATTTTGATATATTTTTTTTTATCTCAGCACAATAAGCATTCAGTTTTTATTTATTTATTTACGAAAAAAATCCCTTGACTTTTGACTCTGTTTATTATGATTGTGATCGATTATAGCTCTTTTTGTTTTGACAAAATCTGTCTTCAAGTAACTTTAAAAATTTATATCTCAAGAATTATGAATTAATCCTTGAATCAAACAATGCTCTCTTTTTTTTTTGCTAATATTAAATTTTCAATAAGATAGTTACGAAGTTTCAAGGAAATTAAAAAAATTCGTGAAGCAGAGTATAGGGAGAAAATCGATCATAAATTTGTTATCATTTTAAAACCAGATATTGTACATGTTTGGAAAACACATGCAAGTCTCCCTTTAAAAATATCTTCCCATATATTTTTATATTTTTTAAAAGCAAATACAGTAATATCTTTTACTCCAGGTAGTAGCTACACTGCAACTACACCTCACTTATCAAAATTTTATAATATAAGTTGTAACGCGCGGCCCTCACCAAATCCAATATCTCCTAAATGGCCCCTCACAAACTCAAGAAGTGCACCCTTTTTTTAACAATAAAGTCTGACTGATGGTTGATTCCTTTAATAATTAAATTGGGATGACTTTGAATTCAGCAGTTAGAAAAACTATATCGTTGAAGAATTATTAAATTTTCATAAATGTTTCAAATTTTATTAACCTTAGTTACACATTTTGAACAGCTGCTATGTCGACAAACAATATGAAAAAGATAAGTTAATCTATGAATGCATGCAAATATTTTCAGCTCCATTCACAGATCTTGATAAGGAAAATGCGCAAGCTATAATAATCGAAAAGAAAAAAAGTAGCAAATTTCATCCGATTCTGCAGTATTCTTTTATCAGGTTAGTTCACTCATCAGTTTCCAAAATAAGATATTACATTTTGACCCAAACGGTTATTGTTGCGCTGTACAGATTCAGGTGAATCAATCTTTTTTAAGCCGAGCAGTCGACATCTGAAGAATAGCAAAACCTCGAAAATTACACAGAAAGTCCCGTCAGGGAGAAAGATTTCGATTGTTCCACCGACTAAGAGGCCGTTCCACGACTCTATCTCTTATGGTTTAATCAGAAAACGAGAAAGGAAAAAAAATACTCTTTAGATTTTGGAAGAGACTGACATTTAAAAGCGTGAAAAGCAGGGGGTACCCCAAACCGGGAAGGGGAAAAAAATCGGCAAGTGTCAGAGTCACAAAAGCGAGCGATGAAGATGGACAAAGGCCAGCAATAAGGGAGCCATCCAGTGGAGGTGGTGGCTAAGTACATCACGAGCCAACGAATCAGCTACGATCTCTGGACACGACTTGCCACTTGCATCTATCAGCTTAGCAATCAGCAGTGGCTGTTTCAGTTAGCAAGAGGTTGATCGAGGCACGCAGTTTCAACCGGCCTACTACACGTTTTGGCTACAGCTACTTATTACAGGTGATGAACCAGCGTGGGATAGGGCCAGGGACGTGATAAATCATGAGGCCTTTGAATGTCTACAAAAAAAGAAAACGAAGAGGAACACCCCAACGCTTGGCACCCCCGGCCCACGTGAAACTTCAACTAGCCATCTCCTATTATCACACGAACTACGCGGGCTACCGTGCACTTACAGTATTTACACTGCTCTAATTTGTTAGGCATTCCAGAGCGGCCAATCGAAGATGGCTACAGACTTTCTAAGGTAGAAGAGTTCTTATCTCATTCAGGCGTCGTGAGCGTGCGATTTTTAAACAACTTGTAAGGGCTATTGAATTCAACGCGTGTAGTTGTCGGTGGCAATACATAAGATGTATTAAAAAATAACCTTCTCCAGACAGCAAAATTGTTTCATGAAATTACTACTACTTCTACTTCAGTAAAAACGATGTGGGAAGACTTATACTTATTTGTAAAAAAAAATGGTTGTAAGAACATTGTATGTATATATATATATATATACATATTTTCAATAACAAACAAAAAATATCGATTTCGTTTCAGAAAAAAATACAACAAAATGATTATTAAGATTTTTATTGCTTATTATTTACTAATAAAATAAAAGAACTAAAGTATAAGAAGTCTATAGTAAATCTACTACATTCAAATAGCTGATAAAGCTATTAAAAGTTCTAAAAATTCAGAAGTAAACAGGCTAAAAATACCACATACTGTATTATATATAATATCAAATAGTTGTAGCACAGCTAGCATGACATTTTCGAATACGCATTCATCTCTAAGATATAATAAGCTTATCTTGAGATGTAATTTTTATTAAAAAAAAAAACCCAAAGAAATAAAAAAAATGGATTTAGAATATTTGCCCTTTACTATAGTAGTAGTAATTAAAAAGAATATTTTATTCTAAACAGATTGTATGGAAGTACATTTTCGTTGCTTCACAGCAGCTCTAGAATAATATATTGATGCATATATAACTTACAGCTATAGGTTATAATATAAATTTTTAAAAATACAGTCGGACCTCTATTAAAGAAGTCGCTAAATCCTCCCGAAAAATTCGTTAAATATAGATTCATCTCGTAGATCGTAAAATGTTCTTGGTTCCAAGAAAAAGTTCGAAAAACAGAGGTTAGTAAACATGAGGTCCGACTGTACTAGAATTTATCATTGTAGATAAATTCTGTTTTTACGATCAAGGGAGGCCAGCGGCATTTAATGCTTTTTCGCGCGAAATTAGTATTTTACAGAACAAATTAAAAGACATTACAGTATCAAACATTAACTAATTTCAAAAATATCGGAGATAAGTATCTCATCATCATTCAATAGATTAAGACTGCTACTTTAAATGCAGATAGTTTATAAACTGAAGTCATTTATAAGACATTTTGTATAATATAATCTAAAATATTTGCATGAATTCACATTAAAACGATTTCCCTGTCAGTTTATTTTTAGAAGTTATAAATTTGAACTTGAATGACTCTTTCACCAATTCAGAGGAAGAAAAAAAAATAATGAAATAAATATACTTGTATTTTTTTGTACTTGCATGGTAGCTTAATTACTACAAAATAAATCCCCCCGTTCTTTTACTATTTTAATTATTACAGACAGTTATCCGATTTGTTTTTATACATCTAAAAACTGAACTTTAGCCTTTTAAAAAATATAAGATTATTAACCCTTATTATAAAACGATTTTTTTTTTGCAAATTTGTTTGAAAAATCCATTTAAAAATGTAACGAGAAAAATTACATCTACCAAAGATTTAACTGTCCATCAATGAAATTAGGAAAGATAGCGAGAAAGAGGAAATGTGTTATCTTTTCTCCTTTCAAAAAATCAATATAGTTTTTTTTTTTTTTTGTTTTTGTTTTACATAGGCATTACGAGGAAAGTTCGCCGCTCAATCATTTTCGTTAAAAGATCACCCAAATCATATGCATTGTGAGGAAGTTTAGGGTCGTTAAAACTTCCTGGAAAATTCACCACTTGCCATATACCTGTTATTTACTGACTGATTTAGGTGATAGGGTAACATTCAGTACATTAGATTAGCCGATGTTTTAAGCAAAAAACACTTGTAAGACAACATTTTCATCTATCCACTCTTTACTTAACAATAAATAATTCTAAAAAAATACATCAATATAGAGACGGGAAAGGATTCAAAGTTACAGTTTCTTTTTGTAATCTATAATTACTTCTTTTCTGCCGTAATATTTCTGTCATCGATGGTATTAAAAGTTTAAATGTGTTTTTATAGAAATAATACAAATTAAAAAAAAAAAGAGATTCAAACATTTAAAAATTTATATATGTTAAGTTTTTCATCAGTTTTAGCAAATTTTATATCTTTTGTTAGCGTTAAGACTTAAAATAACATCAGCAGCTCAAACACAAATCAACTGTAATTTGTACGAGAACAATAAGTGGATAAATCTGATAATTCCTGTTTACTTTAAATCAATTTAAAACACAATGTTAATTCAAAAATTTTGAGAGTTAATAACAGATTTGTATAAACTTGGTTTTCTTTAATTTTTTGTAGAAGATACATGTTGTAAATCAAATTCGAAAACATTTATATTTCTTGTTAGCAACCCAAAAGCATTTTATCTAAAAGGATTCCTATCACATAAGCAGTGGTTATTTAACAGGATTTGAGTTCCTAATCCATTTATTGATAAAATACAACATTCGACATTATTTTTTAAACATGGTTTGTGTCAGCCCTCCCCGACCCCCCAAAAACTACATGAAGCCGTACTAGATCAATGCCTAAGCCAAAAATTGAAACTATGCAAGTGCTTATGTTTTACTAGACGTTTCATTTTTTTAATCGGATCACATGCCATGCTTTTAATGATGGTGTTCAAACAAGAACGCAGTGCTAAAAACATTCATCAATCACATATTTAACCTTTAATTCTTCACATTATACAGACCGTGCTATGGTTATCTTATTCTACTTAATCAAATTAATGTTACCATGTTACATTACTACAATTTATATTTTGTTCATTAATTATATATATGTGCAATTATAAATTTTACAACGTCAAAAGTAAATTTAAATGTTTTATTTTCTAAACCTCGCATCATTGGAGAGCTGAATTAAAAAGTACTGAAGAATTTACCAAAGGTTGTGTGAATATTTGAAAAATGATTTTACTCATCTTATTTGAGTCTGTTTTTTCAGGAAGTTTTAAATCAAGTAAATGTATATTAAAAACAACGAAGTTATTGCGTGTCCAATAAATTTATTATATGTACTCTGCACGGGCTATTTTAAATTAAGATAACGATGTGTTAATGATTTGATCTTCGAAAACGGTTATAAAATTAGCTGAACGGGAAGGAAATAGTATAATTAAAAATGTCACTGACCTTTAAAGTGTCATCAATGTTTAAATGGAGATTTATCCATTATTAACTTCAATTTAAAATTCCAAATAACATACATCACCTTATAATGACCTTTGGCATTCAGTTTTAATGATATATACGTATTAAGAATTTTTCATATATTGCACAAGCACTGACGAATTCAGTTATGTTAACTTTAGTATAGGCGCATTTATAACCCAAATACAACTAACCCAGATTCCCAAATACTCAATAACCAGCGATATACGAAACGGTAGAAAACGATTCGATCAAAATCTTCCATTTATAGATGTCTGTAACAACTAAATCTCGCTGGCAGCAAAAAGGGAATCAATACCGAAAAATGTGTGGGGAAGTTGAAAAAAAAAGAAACAAACGAGAGCTTTTGTTTTGAATACGTAAATTTAATTCCAGTAAAAAATAGGTATACATGAATGGATTTAAAATGGTATACAAATGTCTCAAGGTGATAATTAAAATTAGTTTCAACATTAAAAAATATAAATAAAATCGTTATCTTGTTATTTAAACATTTTTTCAAAATCTTGAATTTTTGCAATTTTTAAAAGTTTAAAATGTATACTGCAACCTTACCTGTCAAATATGGCACAATGAGTTAAGCTACGCGAAATCCTGACTTGTACGAGTGATAAAATAACACTTACCTCTAAAATGGTTATACGGAGTACATGAATAAAGTAAAACCAAATAAATAAATAAATAAAAAGCTTTAAAATTTACTGGGGATATTTTTAAGCAAACTTCAAGAGAATTTTAATTAAATTATAAGAGTCCTATATTTAAAAGGGTCAGTTAAAGTATTAACAAAACATATTTTTATATCCCCATCTGTTATATATTTCTTTATGCACTAGGGAACCTAAAGGCTTCAGTGACATCTTAATTTTACACGTAATTTAGCTTCGTTTTAAATATTTTACTTATAAAGAGGTTTTATTTATGGAACTAGAAGATATACTCATTTTTTTTATACTGTTTGTTTGATCATCTAAACCAGTGGTCTACAACAACCGCAGACTGGTTCAAATGGTACCGGATCGCCCAAGAAACATTAAATTATTTCTATTTTATTTACTATGGCGAATTTCTCTCGGGTTTGTGTGACTTTCCATGGAAATAACTTCATAGTCCATGTAAAATCATTTTATATTACTTTTTTTGGTATAATTGTATTTTATTATAAAAGATTATTTAAATACAATAAAATTAAAATTATTAAGTCAGAAAATTCTAAAATATTTACAATGAACCCCCCTCCCCCACCCAGCGGGTCACGGTAATTAAAAGGTTGAGTATAACACTGATCTAAACAACAATATATGGATAATTATTTGTGAGTTGCTTAACAAGTATTTGAATACCTCTTAAACGAGTTCATTAACAACGTATTTAATACTTATAAAAAATTTACATTTTCATGCCTTTTTACTTAGTAAATAGAACATAGAAGAATTGTTTAACATGTAGGGAATGTATAATACTGCAAGAGAAAATTACTTTAACAACTAATTAATAGATGTAATGTATACAATAAATATATGAAATAGTGTTTATCCATTCCAGAATAGGGTAATTAGCGAGGTATTTCTAAATTAATACAAATATTCGTAAATATTATCACAATTAAACACCTAAAGGTTCATGATTTTGATTTCAAAATGGTTTAATATTATAATAGAAAACTCAAACGGTACTAAAAAATTTTGATTATCCAAAGAAATTTTTTTTTCTTGATTCTGTTCTTAATGCAACAATATCGACCAAAAGTTCAACATAATTTTACAAAAGAAATGTTTTCCAGAAGTTATTAAAATGCAAACGAATATCTTACTATTTACGAAAAGAAATAACTTAAACAATCCATTACAACTAAAATTACAAATTCCTGTATTTGAGAATTTTCTAACAGCTGTTTTTATTTAAATATAATTTAAATCCAACGTTAAAATTTCTCACATAGGAATAATAATAGTAAAAAGACTGATAAAAAAGCATTTTTTTTAAAAAAAAAATTATGTTCTAATTTAAGTTAGCAATATAATCACCCATAAATATGTGTATAACAAACATTTGAAAAATTAATTCTTTATTTTACGAATAGTTAATAATTCTTTAGTATTTTGTATGAAATCGTTATTTTCAGACATAATTGAATATTTTAAAGCAACAATCTAAAAATTTAATTGGCAAAATTTTCCCGTAAATAATTCTTTTAGGCATATAATTTTTTAATAGAATTTCATCACATAATTTCTATTAAAACAACATGAATGAACGGAGGATAATTTTAGCGTTTTTTGTGTGTCTTTAATAATCTTAATTTATGCATATTTTTATAGAAATCGCAGCTAGTAAAACAAAATTTGATCAAAAAATTCATATTATATAAAAGAAAATATTATACTTTTACTTTATAATTCTAACTATAACATAGATAAGGTAACTTGTATAATTTCTCATACAACAACAAATATCTTAATCGTGTTTTTTTCCCCTATTTTATCTTTTCTTGTAATTAAATATATGTTACTGAAAAAAAAATAATAAAAGCTCATATTAAGCATTTTAAGTAAAAATACTCTGTCCCAACAACTAAGTCGTGCAGAAATAATTCATCCAAGCAAAAGGATTTAATAAAGGAACATAACGAATAAGAAATAAATAATATGAATACATAGCCGAATATAGTTCAGAATATCAAGAATCTTTTAAATGGAATGTGATATTATTAAGGCAATTTTTTTATATGAATTGCGAGTGCAGGAATTTAATTTGGTACACAAAAATGCTAAATTAAAATAAGAGCAAGTTTGCAGACAATCTATTTATAGCGAAATGAGACAGCTAATTCTATATCTTTAGAGTCTATGCGAATGAGAAGGATTTCAAACGAGGAAATGACCAATGCGTGACCAGTGATTGAAAGGAGAAGAAATATATTCTAATTTGGGTGGAAACACGGTTTATCGTTTTCTTTCTTTTTAAAGATGCTCATAACAAAAATGGCCAACATCCTGAATTTTTTTCCCACTTCAATAAAATATTATTTCTGAGTGCTCCAATCCGACCGCGATTCGAATTCACTAGCCTGGGGCAAGCACGAACAAAGAATGAAATAAAAGCTGTTTTTATTTCTTCTCATCTGCTTCCAATAATTATAATTATAGGCTTTAAACATATGAAGTCGAAACTTGCAAGCAGAGTTAGCCAGCACACACGCTGCTGACCGAAACGATAGGGAGGAGGAAACTCTTTTAAGAGGGAAAGAGAATTTTGTTCAGAGCATGAACTTTTTATCTGATACAATCACAAGCTAAAATTGAAATATCAATAATTTACGTAAAGGTCTGATACAACCATGCTTTCTTTATGGGAAAGTCTCAATATAAACGTTAGGGGGGATCGAATTTTTTTTCTTCCAGAATTTCACAACCTTTCTATGCGGAAAAGATGTTTTATATAGCAGTGATTCCTAACCACTGTGCTGCCAATTTTTTTAAAATTATTAATTATACACCGAGAAAAAAAATATAATCCGGAATCGAATCATTCTCGGCCGTTTCATAGAAATAAACTAAGGGTATTCGTGGTATATTTAACTTATCCCTTCGTGACTAGATGTATTTTAAAAAAATTGATTGGGTTCGTAATCCATTTGTGATAAAACATGCATCTATATATGAATTAAGTTTGAATTAGCAGAAAAAATTAATTTCACTCTGTAATAATCTAGATTTAATTTCAAAGTATTAATTCCTTTTGGATCAAAATTAGAGGCGCGATTATCTCATAATAGCCCCCCCCCAAAAAAAAAAACATGAAAAATATCGTTATAATTTTCTATGTCTTATTTGAGTGAATCCGAATTTTCAGCATTAAAAAAAAAACACCCGAAACTTTTAAATATAGATGACGAAATGAGAGTGGCATTCTTTTTACGATCAAATATAAGCGACATTATCACGAATCATCCAGCACAAGTTTCCCATTAAATGTATTCTTATAATTAGTTTGTAATTAGTTACTCAATAAACATTTTGTTGTTTTTGTCGTACATATTTTATTTAACATTGAAAATTATTATCATAAATTCTATTTTACATAGTGTATTACAGATAAGTAAAATTCTCTTAAACTTATTAAGCAATAAAAACCTACTGTCCAAATTACAGAGCATGATAAAGCGGATGACAGAAAACAGCTTGGATCGCACTGAGTTAGTGGTACGGGGAGAGTTAGGGTGGAGTTATGAAATGTTGCAATGTACTCAGTACTCACTTATCAGTAATCATCACTTTTGATTATAAATATATATAGTAGGAAAATAATTATTTTGAGTCTAAAACCATCTAACCAAATTTAAGTATTTTTCCCTACTTTTTTTTTTTTGAAAATTTGAACCATTTGTGGCAATATTACACTTTAAAATATTTTTCTCTATATCTCCATACCACAGAACATCTGTTCCGCATAGGTAGGTTCTGAGCAATAATATGTTTCTCTTCTCCATGTAAACGCAATCTACCCTAATAAACATACATTACGTAAAAGTGTGTTTTATATAAAATTCATGATAATTTCCGTAAAAGTTATAATATAAAAAATAATTTTCAAAAATCATGTAATATAACGAATTTATGAAAACTAATAACGTCAATTAATCTATAAAAAAAAATTTCGTGAATTTCATGCACCTAGAATGATATGTTAGCTGATATAAAATAATAAATTTTTAAATAACTATTACTACTACTATGCATTAAACATTAGGTTTCATTATTAAAACTTATTCAATGACTGATTAATTATTGAAAACAGAGGTTAACAACACTTCGGCATAATTTTTAGCCATTTTTAGATACATAAATCAATTTGAGATTGCTTCTGAAAAGGTCAAATAACCTTTCAAACCGTTTATTAACCAATGACTAATATTTTAAATTCAGATGTCGTGATTCTTCAAATAAAAAATACCAAAAAAAAAAAATTTTTTTCAACACATTTTTTTTATATGAAGCATAGTTCCTCAAGTCATGTCGTGCGTTTAATTGTAATAGGAATCAATTGAAACCTTTCATTAAACCATGAATATTCGCTTATTGATTTTTTGTATGCATTCTATGTTGAATAATTAATTAAGAAGTATCTAAATTTCCATCTGCTTTTTCCTGCTTCAAACGATACATCTTGCTTAGATTACTTTTTCATGATCTTTATGATAATCAAACACATATTTGATTAAGTGAGGATAACTATTTTAATTATATTTTATAGTAAAAACACTAGTTTTTTTATTAGCACTAATCAATAATTAAATGATAGCAACACGTATTTTGTGACCCATCTTATCAATTAAAAGATCTTTCAAGATACATAACATCAACCAAGCAAAACACGGATCAAAGTCTGGCTTCCCCATCATTAATAATGAACAGTATCAAAAAAGAAAAATTGAATATAAAAGAATTATAAAGATTTAAAGAAAAATTGAATAATAATTTGCTGTCTTAAAGAACGCGATTTGGAAATCTTTTGCATCAATACAAGAAGGTGAAATAAGATTATTCGGATTGATAATGTTTTTTTTCCCTTTCAAATGGGGCTGCTGATTGATAATTGCCATTGCAGACCTAGTACATTCCCCGGGATTTGGTATCACTTTTTAGTGTGGCACCATATAGATGGATACCAATTGCTACAATGTAATTTTGACGCCCAGTTTCCTTCCCAGGGGAAGGCACCTGAGCTCTAACGATGCGAAATTGTACTAGGAAATTAAGTTTGCCGAAAGTATTCAAGACAAACAGGCACTCTAGGGTCCTTTAACATGCCGTATAATCATACGACATGGACGATGCCGAACTTTTGCATCATGAAAATCCACCGACTTGGGCGAACAAGGCCAGCGCCTAACCAACTACGCCACCCATCCGGCAGGATTGATAATGTAAGTTAAGTGGCATTCTTGATTATTTATTTCTTAGATTTTAAAACTCTGAACAAACGGGCAAACTATATTTAAAAATTTTAATAGCTTGTATGCAGTTAAAAGTGTATTATTTTGAAAATGTAATTCTTTTCACAAGAGACTTAATCGTTATCCACGACTTTCTTTAATTCTTTGCTTTTTTACGCACAGCAAATTTAATTTACACAAATTCAAATAAATGTTTTTCAAAATGTAAAATTCTCGAAATCGCATTCAATTAAATTTACACACTAAGGCATAACGATACTGTTGCTCATCTTTAAATTTTTTTACACTCATTCATTACATTATTATTTTCTATGAATACATATTTCTATTTCAAGTTTACTTTTATTTTTAAGTATTATGACTCAATAGGTATTTCACACACAAAGTCTAATTTTCAATAATTCAAATAAATGTTTTCATAATGTAAAATTCTTGAAATCGCATTCGGTTAAATTTATAACACCAACGCACAACGAGACTGTTGTTCGTCTCTGAGTTATTTTGTACGGATTCATTGCATTATGATTTGATTTTATACAAATACATATTTCTATTTCAGGTTTATTTTTATTTTTAAGTGTATTACTCCAGAGGTACATGTAAGACAACAAAGTATTTATAATATTCAGCACCCTGTGGTTTTAAAAAGTTACATATGCATGTTTAACGCAGCAAGCCAATTAAAAGAACATGTTTCGAACATAAACTTTCAACTTCTTTTATGCATTAACTCACCAAAGAAATCAAATTTTAAAGTAAGCAAAAAAAAAAAAAAAGTAAACTATGCTATGAACAGAAATATTATCAAAGCAAATAGATTACCATTTTCAAACAAGTCTTTAAAAAAAGTTTTTTTTTAAAAAGTTACAGAAGGATAGAAGAAATTATTTAGCTTAAAAAAATCCTTACACATATTCAGAACACAAATAATATCACGAATTATAAAATTTTAGAATACTTTTTATTTTTTAATAATGATTTTAAAGAAGCATTTTTTTCCCCTTTTCGTTTCATTTTGTTTGTAATTCGAATGAAAAAAAAAAAGAGCTTTTAATAAAGTTCAAAAATTTGACAAAAAAAACCCCCTCCAAATTCTTTACACACATTATATAACTTGTAAATCAAACTTATTTTAAGAAATTGAATGAGCTGAATTTTTTTCAATCATTTTGAATGAAAGAACGAGGTATGCTCTATCATGTATATACATAGAAATATTATTACGATTTGCAATTTATTCGTGAATATTGACAATGCAGTACACTTTTGTTATGTCCATGTATTTATAAAAAAGAAACGTAAAAATGCACAGATATTATTTCCGGTAATTTATTTAAACAATTTACTGTGTTTAAAAATTATATAAAGGGTGTGTGGGGGGGAAGTGTTAATATTTATATCAGAATATGTATTTTTAATAAACATCATTTTCATCCTAGACGTTGATAATGGTCCATTAAAAATAAGCATTTTCTACATCTATTCATAAATAAAATAATACGCAGAATAAAAAATTTAAAACTATAATTAAGCGTTTTTTTTTTTTCACGAAACCAATTTTTTTAAAAAAGTACAACTAATTTTAATTTGTTCAGCAGTGAATGATTTTAAATATTAATTTTTTTCCATAGTTAAGCACATATCGTTTTTTGTGTGTATACCGTTACATGTTAACAAGAGTATTAACAGTGGCGTAACGAAGACTATTCGAGCCCCCTTCAAAGTCAGATTTTGGGCACCAAGCCGAATTTTACGTACTTGGCGTCAATCAAACTTTGGGCCTCCTAAAATCCTATGCCCCCTCCCGCGATACGGGGCTGTACGTTACTCCGCTGAGTATTAATCAACTAGTCGCAAAATTTGAGCTATACGAAAGTATCATAAATTGCAGTTTTCATTAGTGGTAAAAAAACGTATTTATGAAATCTCATTTTATTAGCGATATCTCTGAAATATGGTGTATACTCAGCTGAACAGCATTTAGTAATCAAAAGTATTAAAATATAGACTCAAATGGGTTTATAAATAAACATAAAAAATTTCTTTTTCCCCTCTACCTATAAGTCCCCTGAATTGCAATTGTATGAGTCCGTTGAGTCTATTTATAACTGCATTTTTATACAAATGGTGTAAACAATATTTTCATTATGACGTCAAGCGAAATTATAGCAACGTCAATTAATTTCCAGCACAAACATATTCTGTTTTATTGTTTTGTTTTGATGCAGACTTGAAAATCGTATTCTAAAACAAAACTGTCACTTCATCATGATCTTTACGTCCACTTCGAGAAGAAAAGAGAATAGCATCCTGTAATCGCGTCTCATCATAATGTCGTCGGTCAGAAATGATAATTTCACGCGTCAACCTAGTAACAAATATCTTCGATGTCCTATCATCGATACCGAAACTATTATTATGATTTCTATTTTGACCTCATTTGTCGGGGGTACGCGCCCTATTTATTGGCATTCAAGGTCAATCCAACCGGACCCAAATGCCACTCCCTTTAATTAATACGGTCTCTCCAAATCTAGGGTGGATGGAGTTGACCTAGAACATCCATTGATGTTTCAGGAAAGCGAAGAGCTAAAGAAATACGCGCCTGCAATGAAAAGAATGCTTCTTTGATTTGTATCATGTAGCAGCTACCGCGAGGAAATTAAATAAACACTAGCAGGATAAAAATGGTTAAGTGATATGGAACGAGAAAGCGGAATTACCCTCAAGGGTTTCACATCTAGAGCATTTTTGACAACTGAAGAAGCACCTCTCCTAAAAATTAATTAACTGAAGAAGAAAATCATTTTTAAAGCACTTTTTGAACGCACGAGTTGAAAGAGATTTAAAAAAAGAAGAGAAACCGCGAAAGTTCAACAAAAATGAACAAAGTTATATGTGTTTCAAATGTCAAATTCTGCAAAAGAGGCGAAATGTCAAGCTCATAACATAACTTTTACAGCATAATTAAAATGCTACTGATGCGTTTTTAAAATAATGACAATTAAAAAACCCAATATGCGCTCTGTTTGCAGATTCATGGGGGAAAAAAAGTAAAAATGGAGCAGATAATATCTCCTGTCACCTCATTTCGGTCGGTTAAGTTAAAGAGAAACTAGCATGGCTAGCAAGCCGGAAAAGCTGGTACTTCATTATGCGAGCAATAATAGAGCTCGATTTCACTGATATTTTTAGGGACATAACAAACTAGTTCTCTCTTTCAACAAGAATTCGTATGTTTTATATGATTTATTTTTAAAGAAAAACAGTATGTTATTCGGTAATTTTTATTATTTTTTTCGGTGCGTACAAATATTCAAAACGAGCACTAAACAGACCAGAAAATAAAAATAAACATATCTCATTTGTATCAATTGATCGTTTAACATGCTTATGTACGTTCAAAAGAATATTATTTTGCTTAAACAGAACATAGCTTCTGATAATAGAAAATAATTGTGTTGCAATATATTAAGAAATAACTAAATAAATAATTTTCTCTCTTAAAAAAAAAAAAAAATCTTAAAAACCCTCCCACAAATGCGTTTTTAAAAAAAAAAAAAAAAAAAATGTAATATTATATTAAATACCTTTTTTTATGTATAAAAATAAATTCACAGGAAAGCAAAAGTGAAAAAAAAATGCATTATGCATTTGACTAGATAATTAAGCCCATATCGGACACATACTTAAAAATTATGCCTTTTCCTATTTCTTGCACCTTTTTTAATGATGTGTGTGGAAGTATGTGAAACAATAGAAGGAACTTATAACAGTTCATATGTTTTGAGAATTCTGAAAAACCAATTTTTTTTTTCTAGTGCTTTTAACCTGATTTTCATTTTAAGAAAATTCCTTTTCAAAAAGGAACTGAATACTACAAATCGAAATTTCAGTTTCATATTTCATCTTTTTAGACTTTTTTTATACGATGTAATAAATATACAGGTCATAATTTTAAGAACATATCGTGGGTAATTAATTCAACGGAACTCAATGGCAACCGAGTAATAATATTGTATTCTTGGTGTGTTATGAATTCTCTAGCAAATAAAATTTTATTTTCTGTTTAAAAAATTGAGAAAAAGAGGAAAAATATGTTTGTTTTGGCGATAAAACGATTCTTATCTTACCCTCTAGAAGACACCTCAGACAATTTGTGGATGAGACTTATGTTGAGGGAGAAAATTTTCCTAGCCCAATCAGCAATTGATTAACTTAACACCAATATATTTGGCGATATTACGAGTTTAAAGTTACTCTTAAAATTTTATAATAAACCAATGTTTTTACTTACCTCAGCATATTCGCTACATGTGTCCACAGATGAGACAAACTTGACCACATCTTCAACTGTCCAATGAGAAAGATCACTAGCTTCTGACTGAGATGAGCATGATTTCTCAACGCAAAGTGACACACACCGCGATCGTTCAGTGTTTTGGATTTTTGGAGAAGTCCTAGATGAAGAAGTCGGCGATGAGTGCATTCGTTTGTCGAGCAACGACATCCACGAAGGTTTGGATGCACCCAGAGATAATGTTCTTGCATTGCCGTCTCCAATTGAAGTCAAAGTTGCATCAGTATCAGTGTGAAATAAATCACGGCCGAGTTCAATCTTGGGTCTTTTCACAGCTCCAACAGTGAGATCAAGGGGATCTAAGCGATTTTCCCCGTCAGCACTTCTTTTCACAGCTCCTTTGAGATAATTCTCAAGCTGAGAGGCACTTTGAGCACTAGCAGTCCGAACTAGATTTAATAAGGTTTGCGACGAAGAAAAATCGGAGATTCCGCAAGACGCACTGCTAAGAGGCGTATGACTGCTGTTAATATTATTACAGTTATTTCTAGATTCTGAAGAATTTGGAGAATTCTGACTGTCTAATTTTCTGTTCATACCGGTGCTTAAGCAGCCGCCACCATTGCCATCATTGTCCGTATTTCTAACCAGAAATGGAGATGCTCCCTTGTATGGAAATGATGCATCATACCCACGCATGAGTCCATTGCTCTGAGGCATAGAGAAGCTGCAGATATAAATGGAAATATAAGATAACAAGGCATATATATATAGGATGTATACAAATGAATTTATTATAAATCATAACAATATGCTTAATTATTCAAAGTATCAAAGAAGGTTGAATGTTCTAAAGAGTTCACTGGAATGTGCATGTGATTTATTTTACTTCGAAATGAACCAGTGGCAGTGGCGCACACAAGGGGGGTGTCCTGGGGGTCAGGACCCCCCCAAAGCCCTTGATTTTTTTCCGATTAATTATAATTTTAAGTATATAATATGTAAAATTTAATTAAATATTTGTTATTAATGATTAATTTTATTAATTAATACAAATTATTTATTCAATAATTAGATTTTCTTGTTTTTCTTCCCAAAAATCGACAAAATCAAAAGGAGCATGATACAAGAATGATGGGCTTTCGACCCTGCAACCCCCCTTGTAAAATTCCTGTGTGCGCTACTGACCAGTGGCATACACAAAGGTGGGGTTTGGGGTTTAAAACCCCTCCCATAGATCAGCAGATTTTCAATTTTTAGCACGAAGATTACGTCTCGGCGCTTTAGTCTACGTGTTATTTAGAATATAACTTCCCCTCTCTTTGAAAGAAGTCTGTGTACGCCACCGAAAGGTACAATGCTCCAAACGTTTTGAGATGGTTTAAAACTTATCTATTTATTCCAGCACCAGAAGAGCTAAATTTTGTTTTGAAGAAAATTTCATGAAACAGAACGCGAAAGAACTCAAAGCCAGTTGAAATAAGGCCATTAAGAAAACACACGATTATATAACATTTGAAGAAATCTTGTACTTAAAGAATTACAACCCCCATACATTTCATTTTCACATTACATAGGGTCAAAAGAACATCTTGAACACTCAAGTTAATAAAGAAGAAATTGATCGGTCAACTTTAACAAATTTAAAATCGACCAGAAATGATAAAGAGTAATAATTATGAAATTTATGTTAACGAAGTAACTCCAACCCGATTTTTACAGTCTTTTTCAAAGAATAAAGTACTTTAAGATGCTAAGTTGCTTTAAATGGAAATAGCTGGCACACCTAATCCGCAAGCAATTTGCGTATTTTCTAATTACTACACAAAAACTTAATGAATGCATACGACGGACGAATCATAAAATCTCGGTAATATCAAAACAGTTCTCGTTTCTAAAGGATAGAGGCCTCACGAAAGATATAAACTCAACCACACACACACACACCCTATAAAGGTGCATAAAAATAAACCCCAAACAACTAGAAACAATCTTCAAATAATGAGATCATTTATGACTAGAATTCAGTGTATTGTAAGCTCGACAAAAACCGGCTTTAGAAAATGCTGGCATAAAAGTTTTTACAGACTCGGGTTTCGCAACGCTTCGCTCTAAAGAGATCTTAATTGAAGAAAAATGTCTAATCACCCTCGTTGCCTCTTTTGAACTTAATTAGATGTACTCTCTGCTCTTGACGTGAAAGCCTTTAGGCCTGGTCTCAATGGTTGTCGCTCATTGGAAATGCTCGACGCATGCTTAGGAGTGGCAGTTCAGGGTCATGAGTCGACCTCTAATGACCTCGGCCTAAGCAAGAATTCAAATTTTTGCCTTTTTAACAGCCGTAGTCTTACGCTAGACAGGGCTATCCACTGTAATTATTTAGTGGATATTGCCGATCTTGAGGCGTGTACACAGTGGCCATCCGGTGCGGCGCAGGAGGGAGGAGCACTCTGGGGTCAGACTCAAATGACAGAGAGAGAGAGGAGATATAACCTCAGGGGTGTTTCGAAAACATTTTCCCATTGCTTTGCAGACACCAAAACGCCAACGATACCCGCCATCACCTGCCCTGTCACCTGACAAAACTGTCAGGAGAATAGTAAGAAGCTCCCATCACTTACTCGACGTTGTAAAAAATTAAAGTGATATTTATTCATTCAGATTGGAATTTTATTTAAAAATGAGTTTAAGTTTTATGCATTCCGTACGTACTGCGGTATTGATTAAAAAATAAGAAAAAAAAATTCATTTTTTTGAAGGAAGGGGGGAATAATTAATAAAACTTATTTTTTATTATAATGACTCTTTCTGTGTGTGTATATATAATAATAATAAGAAGAAAATAAATATTAACATTATAATTATCCTACATAACTGCGAAAGGAAAAACTCTGAAATCGAAAACCAAGAACAACAAACTAATATATATATATACACACACATACAAAAAGTCAATCAACCAAAATGGAAAAATATTATATTTTCTAAAGCTGTCACCGACTTAGGGCGGTGAAGTAGGGTTAAGCTTGCATTCTGCGATCGGAAACTTTCCCTTCAGCAGAAAATTTAGGCATAATAGTGCATAATTAAAATCTTTCTGTTAATTTGTAATATTGTTATTCTTGATAAAATCTGTATTCTGGAAAGTTCCAGCTCTGTTTGATTTCGAAGTATAATTTTATATGTAAGTATAATTATACATCAGTGGCGCACAAAAGGGGGGTTCCGGGTCCGGAACCTCCCCCCCCCCCAAGCCCTTGATATTTTTCCAATTGATTATATTCCTGTGTATCTAGTACGTAAAATTTAATGAAGTACTTGTTATTCAAAATTAATTTTATTAATTAATGTTAATTATTTATTCAATAATTAATTTTTTACTGTTTTTTGTTTCAGAAAATCGACAAAATCAAAAGAATATGCTGGGCGACGTATTGCAGCATGAAACGAGAAGGGGGGACTTCTAACTCTAGACCCCCCACCCCCACCTTGAAAAATTCCTGTGTGCGCCACTGTTGTACATATATATATTCGACAGATATATGGCAGTGCTGATGCAAGAGAAGAGTGAAACCTGATGAGAAATTCAGCTTTAGTGTCGTTATTTTCAGATACATTATTAATAATATTGCACGCTAATGATTGTTACATTCATTTTAATTAAGATGTTTCAGAATTTTTCCGAACAGACACACAAACGTTTTCATTCGCAGTAAAATAAAATTATTTCATTGATGAAAGATCTTCTTTTTTTCAAAAATTGATTCGATTCAAAAAGGTTTATTTTATAGCTCTTAAATAAATAGTATCAATCTATAATTTAGTGTTTATTGCAAAATTAACACAAACACATCTCATAATGATTACAATCGTTAATTAATAGAACTTTAGTTTTTATTACAGTAAATCTAGTCCTATTTGTATCTCAAAAGGCAATGAAGAATGGTTGCAAACTGTTCGGAAGTAATCCATATTAACGATTTAAGAGAGTTTATTTTATGCACCCAACCTCAAAACAATAACAGAGGATCGCGTCAGCTTAGTAAAAAATCGGACAGGAAAAGAATAAACTTTTTTAAAAACTTTCAAAGGGTATTAAAACAACGAAACGACAAGTCAAAAAGTCTATGCTCGGAAAAGAGAGCAATTAAGAGTTTCTAATACCTTTAATCATGGTCATTAATCTGAAAGAGCTTAAAAGTTGTTGTTTTTTTATTTGAAACATATCTTCGTTATATTAGTTAAACGTGCTTTTAAAACTGTTACTTCTATTGTCGGCAAAGATAATGAGAGTTTTGGTCTTACAATGGTGTTTAAAATTAACATGTTTAATTTAAAGTATCTGAACACGTTGAAACGACCAAATTCGGTCAAAACACATATTTTTTATTTTTTTTTATTTTTAATGAATAGAGCTATCTTTTGCCTTTCCAAAGCATACTTTGTTTTCTTTTTACGTTAGCCAGAGGTCAAGTTCCAATCAATTTTATAAAGTTAGAAAAACCGGAAGTGGATCTTAAATCTACCAGAAGTGGACATTTAAATTGTTCAAAATCTATCACTGAAAATTTGATAGCTCAAAATATAACAAACCTATTTTTATGAAACTTTTTGAGCCTGATATTTATATTATTTTCTAGAGAATGCACTAAAATATTTCTTATTGTATGAATATTTTTTGAATTATGACCTATTATTTAAATAATGGTCTCTTGAAGAATGTCACATTTCTTATAATATTTACTCGATCAGCTCTAAAATTTTAATAAAACATTAAAATTTTAGTACAATCTTAAGATAAATGCACTTAATTTGTTTTAATAATACTTTTACTGATATAAGTTAATTACTTTTTTTTTCTCAAATTTCTTTGAAGTTTTTCAAAAATATTTCACTTATTATTGTAATTTTCGTAAAACTTAGATAAATTTTTAAAAATATTGTTAGTCAGTATTTATTGGTACTGATTCCTAAAAAGGCATTTAGAATGTTTTAGTACGCTATTTTTTTAAAGAAGTATACCGAACGTGTTCGGATACCTTAAAGGTATTGAATTATATTTTCATTTCTAACATTTTTACTTAATGCATTGACTTTTAATACATAATAGACATCTTGGTGACGCATTTAACCTTATTTTCAATCTTTCTGCTTTCAGAAGAATAAATAAGGAAGTTTACCAAAGTTTTAGTCAAGGAGTTCCTATGACCTCCCTGATCCTGTTTCGTAGGAGACAATGCTGATTACCAAAAGTTGCCAACAAACCACGAAGTAGTTAGTTTTCACCTTTTGAACTGATTGTATTCTAAACTCATACACACACGCACAACGTTACAGTTAACAGTATTCCTGACCTCAACCTTCCACTGAATGAAAAGAAATGTTTGTATTATGTGTAAGAATTCTCTCTATATAATATATTATTTTTCACGAATTTTTCTGAAATTACATGGAAACTAATGATACAAATACCACACATTACCATAAAAAAAAAGACAATCGATATAGTAAAGAAATTTATTATGATTGTTGAATTTTATTTTCTACACAGCATTTACCAACTCAAACAACTAAATAACGTAATTAAAATCTTTCACTTTAGAAATTATTTTTTAAATTTTTCGAGAAATAAATCTAAAAACAACGGTTATTAAGTTTTAATTCAGTTGACACTAAAACATTCCTTTATGTATCTTTTACGAGAAAGTACTATTATGTATAGAAGATTATATTGGATTTGATTTTTAATGTATGTGTATACATTTTACTCAATATTTTTAAAAAAAACTTGTTAACATACATTTGTGCCATATTCCTCTCTCTAATCAGAATCTTGTACGCAATTCTATATAAGTTATAAGTGTAAAAATTTGCATTCTCTTAAGCTTACATTCAAGGAAATCATAAGCACTAATATAAAATTCAAATTGGAAAAACCCTGCTTCAAAATATATATTTTTTTTTCCAGAAATTTTCAAGTATTACCTTGAATTATTAATCATCACTTAGAAATTTATTTTCATATGATTAAGGAAATACTGGAAATGTAACATTTTATCAGAGGGAGGAACAAGTTTTTATGTCAGTTTTAAAATCCTTGAGTATGATATGCATGAAGTACATATCAATTTTTCAGTTTGTAGGAAGTTCATAGCTCCTCCCAATCAAAATCTGCCTATGATTTTAAATCAGATGCATAAAAAAATAATTATAAATAGGTGAACCACTTATTAATACAATAATTTTGGGTTTTTTTCTAAAATAAATTATTGAATCTGATTTTTTTATTAAAGTCGCAATTTGCAGCAATACGACGAAAAATAAATGAGTGAACATGCACGCATCTTGTATCAAGTAAATTATGATTAAATAAATTATATATTTTCGATGTGCTTTATACTTAAGGGGACACAGTACGATTCAATTGGCAAAAATCGGTCAAAAAATCTAATCTAATTTTTTTAGCCTAAATTATTTTTTATATACGTTTCTATAACCTCACAAAATTTGAAGGCTCTAAACTTAAAAATTGCAGAACTATGACAGCTTTTACATTCGTTTTTATTCACATCCCTATGGCAAATCAAAACTTTAAACTTGTTTATCTCAGAAAGATAAAAATAACTAGTTTGTTTTCATTTAAAATGCTAAGGCTTTTTTTCTATTGTGTCTAATGCTTAGAATTTTTTTTTTACCTATTTCTAACAGTACATGTAACAAAAGTTAGTATGCATTTTTGAATCAAAGCAATACTTATTTATTTAAAAATAATTGAACTCATAATTTATACATTTTTCAAGGAATTTTCAATAAGCATTCATAAAAAGAAGTATTGTGCGAATACCAATCATATCATCGCAAAACCCATACCAACTTTTGTTACACATAGTTTGACGTACTTGTACATCAAATTTCATGCTTGTATGGAAATTTTTGTAGGAGGAGTAGCATTTTAAAATCACTTCACAAATTTTTCCTTAAAAAATTAAATGGCTAGCTTTTTATGAACTTTTGAGTATAAAATCTTTTTTGCATAGTATACACACATAGGAAACAACCAAAAAAAATTTTAAAGTCCTTAAACTAAAAATTTTTGTGTAAATCGTGCTATGTCCCCTTAACAAATATAAACAAACGAAAACAAAAAGGGAAAGTAATTCTACACTACTTTCAAATTGTTTAAATCTGAAACACACACACACTTGAAACATTTGAAAATTCGTCTTATATAAATCTGTTTTTGCCAAAATTTATTACTGTGTAAATCACAATAAATGCACAGGTGAAAGTTTTTTTTAGCAAAAAAATAATTTCAAGTCTCTCAACTTACGCTCTGCTACGAAATTTTTTTTTAAGGACAAAATTACAATTACAATCATTAGGCGCCCTTAACATTACTTTTTAATCCCTTTTTCTGTCGTAGTAAGCAATAAGCGTCAAATAAAATTTCGAAAATAATCTTATTATAAGGTTTACGTAGAAAACAAATTGAGAAGGAGCTTGTAATACTCGAAATGAAAACGCTGACAAATCACAGCAAACAAAAGATATTAATATTCTATTAATTCCATTCAATGCAGTTTGTTAACTCATATTCATTAGATTTGTTGAACAGACTGAATTTATTTCACTCAGTCAGACTCCGTCATGAGATTAAAGCAATGCCAAACACACATGGAAAGCGATTCTAATGAAGAAAGACACTTGGATAGAAAAGACACGCAGTGGCCATCATCTTTATCACGTACGGATTTAAAAAATATCGGACAATGGCCAATTATATTTCAGAGGACAAAATGACTATTAAAAACGAAAAAGTTCTAAACTATTGGAGGAAAGCCTTGAACAGTTTTAAACTTATATAAGGGTAAAAGGTAACCAAAGTACGCTGTGGAGCTCATCTTAGCTTTTCATTTCTTAATTGGACGTCACTATGAGTGGGATACTTTTTGGTCTGCCATCATTATTCTGAGAACCTAAAATGGGAAGGGGGGCATTCACCCCCCGATGGGCTATTGTGACCTCGGCCTTCAGTAATAGCCGTCCGCTTTCTCTCTTAAGTCCGCGATTTGCTTGCGGATGTTACAGGTCAACGTATGAACCTTATCCACCTTCTGACGCTCTGGTGAAGGGTGGGGCAAGTATCGACCGGTCCCCACCTTACACCAAGGGTAAGATGAAAAATAGAGTCTTTCTAACTTATAGATTTGAACTCGAATTTGTTTCTGGAGTAACTGATAGACCTATGATTTTCATTGAGCAATGGAAAATCTTTCCTTTTCATTGTTATTCTGATGGTGGAACCTACTATGAAGGAATTGTTAATTTTTCAAGGCACTTTCTGCAATGCATAATGGACTATTCTTTGCGGATTAATTTACAGCACGTCTTAACAATTTCAAAATGGGAAGCAATTTAGTAAAGTTTTTAACCAAGTGATAGATTTTTTTTAAAAAAAATAAATGCTTTTAGATAGTATCTAGCCATCTTTGGAATTTGCTTGGGCTGAATAAGTCATTTCATCCTAAAAATTGATAAAAATAACCAAATGATTTAAATTTTTTGAAAAATACTAAAGTATCACAATATTAATTTTTTAACGTAATAAAAATTCTATGAAATAAAAGACAGCAACGTAAATGATAAAAATATATATGTAAACCTTTTAAATACATAAACGTGAAATAAGAAGTAAATATAAATATACTACGGGATTTAATCTACAGTCTTAAAGAGTTAAAAATGAAAACCTAAGTTTTAGCTACAAATATTTCTTTAATTGATTAGACTTACAAAAATATTTGTCATTCAAATCTGATAGATACATAATTAGAAAGAAAAGGATCTTAATTAATACGATCAGCTTATGTATAAAAATGATTAAAATGCGTAAAAAAAACACGTTATACGCTTACTTAAGTAAACACGTTATACTTTAAAAAAGTTTTTTTTTAAAAGTTACAAAAGAAAAAAAAAATTAGAGTATGCCACTTTATTATAATTTCGATAGTAAATGTGCTTTAAAATAGACAGTAAATTCATTAATATCTTTAATATATAATCTTTAAATAGAAAATTAAATCTTTTATTGTCTTTTACCAGGTATTTCTAGTTATCATTAAATATAATTACATACCTTAATGAGTATTTGGAAAAAAATGGATAATTCCAAGTACGCTAAAACCAAATAACGAACTTTCCGATGTAAAAGAAAATGAAGAAAAAGAATAATAATCATAAAAAATCTGAAAACAAACGCCTAATGCAGACAAGTGGGAAAATGTAAATACCAAGAAGGTCATAAGATAATAACTTAGAAATGATTCTCTATTATGAGGAACATTATAGTTTTTTCTCTTCTGTTTTTAACCGACTTTTTATGGTGCTTCTTATAAAACCTAGTAACAAAGTGTTAGTGCATTAACACGATAGCGTGTATGCAACACTTTTTTCTCGTGCTCTTTATTACATATAAAAATGAGACAAAAAAGTCTTTTTCTGTGAATATGAGGCTAGCTCATATATTTTTTCGCAATGATGGAATTTTCGACAGTATAAAATTTGAGTTGTGTAATGATCTCAACGTTGAAATTATATCACGATTTCATTTAACACAAATGCGACCTACAAAACTATACGCACTGGCTTCCTATTTTAAGTGTTCCTGTCACTGCTTATTTATGGTAATTTTAAACAATGAGAAATAGAACTATTTGTGGCTGAATCGTACTTTTAAATACATGGAAACTGAAGCGTAAAATAAATTTGAACTCATAATTTGATTTCTGGAATGAGTTTTTCCAAATGTGTTTTAAACTTAAATTTTTTTATTTCGAAGTGATATTTGAATATGAATTTTACACACATTACAGGTGATTAGAATAAGATTAATTAAGATAAGAAATCAATCGTGCATTCAAAGCATTGTCAAACATTCAAACTAAAAAACGGTTTTATATGAGGTAATTATATCACATCAATATACCGTTAAAAAAGGATGACACATTTCATCAAAACAGAAAGTGGAGCATCTCCATCCACTAATCATATTTGTTTGTACATTAAAAATATTAAATGAGAGTTTTTGTGAAAAAAGAAACTTCCTTATATATTTACAGTTAAATTTCATGTAACAGATCCATAAGGTTAATTCTTACGAGAATTTAATTTTTTTTTTAAAAAGATCTTTCTTAATAAGGATTAACGTAACATTTTGATATAAGCTTTTTCATGTGAAAATATTTCAGAATCAAATAGCTTGGCTACATCTGCAGACAGCGCCTTTTTTAATATACCAGCAGTCCCTAAGAAGAAGAGTATTCTTGTAAGAAAGCGTTAAGTCTTTAAAGCAGATGGTTGGTTAAACTACAATACTGCTTACGAAGCACAAAAAGGCCTAACATTAGATTCCATTAGACACCTATGGAGAGGAATTGCTGCTTCATGTTCCTTTTAAATAATTTCCCTATTGACGAATATTATTTGTTTGAATAGAATCCTTTTCCCTAAACTCTACGTTTTACCCTTTGTCAGATTTACCATTCCCTTTTTGACAGTGTGGTAAGTAAGCACTTAGGTTCTTTAAATACGTGTGACGTCATCTTGTCACGCAGCTTACTCGTTAAGAGGACGCCAATTTTCTCTTAAGTTCACAACTAGTGTGACTGCCATCTTATTTCTATACTTTCTGTAAGTCTACAAACGCAAGATTTGTTGTTATTATTAAGTTCAAAATTGGTATTATCAAAAGTCACTAGCTTGACAATAATTCGTGGTCTATTACATTATAAAAAATGTATCGAAACTTTGAAGAGTCAATAAAGACAAGATTGTCAAGTTTAAGATTTCACGAATAAGCTATTTCGTAACAGAAATTAAACGATTGTAGAGCACACAGACAGTTCGAATAATCCACACGATCAAATCTTTCTTAATTCTAAAAGTTTCTTTTGTTGATTATATGTCTGGTATAACATCACATAGGTGAACCAAAAAATTCAAATGTTCTGAATAGCTTTAACGTGGCATGGAAATTCTTTTATTAATATTTTTCCACCTCTTGAATCTAATAGCTGACTTAGGAAAATGGGAAAAAAATAGCTTTTGCTCAGTGCTCGCATGACTAAGCACCCAGTATAAATTTGGCATTCGGTGTAACACTTCCTAATTTACATTTTTAAACAACACTTTTCCATGACCAATGTTCGCCAAAGAAATTTGTCACGTTTGGTGCTTGCTTTTATCGTGCCGTTTCCTTGTTTCATTTCTTAAAAGCAGTATTTACAGCCACGAGTTTCCTCAGCGGACCTGTCACGATGCTAAAGCATAAGAAAAATATGACACTCTACTTTTGTTTTAAGATTTCTCTCAACAAAGCGGCTTCTTTTTCTATCCCTTTGTCTTTAACGTGACGGCAATTTCGAAAACGGGCGAATAGAATGTTTTTGAGACATCCGGAACAGAGAGACACCAAATTCTGAGTGCCTCGCGGGGATATTTTACAATTTGCAGAAAGAATGGGGTTAAAATGGGAAAGGACGTAAGTGATAGGCTAGAGGTTTGGGCCAAAAGGCCACAAAATTACGTGTTCTTAGAAAGAAAATTACAAAGTTTTAAGATGAAATTTTATTAAATAAAATTCTGAAGATTGGTTAAAAAAAAACACTAAAAGGTCATCAATTTATTTGAGGAAGTTTCTTAAAAGGATGCAAGGAAATTGATGTCTTATTAAAAGTCTAGAAATTAGAGCTAAAAGGAAAAGTAAGAACTCGACAAAGCAGAATTTTTTGTTTCTTCTTTTTGAAGATGACTGTCTGATTCGTCTGCTTATAGAATCAATAGGAAATGGGATAAAATGGAACATTATCATTCATCTAAAGTAGATCACCGCTATATTTTAGAAAATTTTCGAATAAAAATTTTCAGTTCTGTCTCATTTATCTATCTATCATACTTTATATGTTTTTCTTTTTGAAAAAAAAATGCTTAAAATATGAAAGAACCATTTGAGTTCAAGAATGGGTAAAGGAAATTCTGATCAATATTTTTGCAATCACTCAATCAAAACTTTGCCTCTCCATATGAATGCGAAAACTTGATGAAGTACTTATTCCCCAGCCGACTTTTGATCTCCGGTAGGTTGATGACTTTGTAATTAGAAAAAGGATGCTTCAAATTACCCAGAAGTGAAGATATTAACGTGTATTTAAAATGTGTGGCATGTCGGAGCCTCTTTTTCTCTGAGTATAAATAAAGGCAGCTACTTCTGTTTTCCCTTTTTGTTTCGTTTTTATCATTTATTATTTTGAAAATTTTCATTTTAGTTCCAGAAAAAATACTTTGTCCAAAAAGTTAGATTAATTTAGTTTAAAAGTAATTTAAAAAAAAAAAAAGAATATTACATTACTTCAAAGCTGTTTCATTAAAGATATGCATAAAAAATTGTGAAAACCAACACAATGGGAAGTCTAAAAAGTACTCCATACTATATCTGAGCGACATATATTTTTATGTGTCGCAAAATAAATTTAAGTTTTGTATAAACAGGCTTAAGTTCAGGGACGTCTTAAGACTCTTTGAAACACTGGGTCCAGAGGAATCTTAAAATTTTTTGAGGCCCTGGGCTCTTATATGCAAAAGTAGGCCCTACCTGAGATCTTTAAAAGTAGACAGTAGCAAACATTGTCACAAATACTCGTTCAAAACGGTAATTTGAAACAAATAAATGTACACGACTCCCAGTCTCAAAAACCTAGGCACAAACCGGCTCGACCGATGGTCGCATTTCGACTAAATGAGTTAAATGACTATTTATGGTAATAGGTCTAGGCTTAGACATGGATAATGTTATCACATAATATTATATAGTCTTGCCACTCTTCCCAGTTGACATGCAGTTTGAAATTCCTCGTTTTGCGGAAAATATGTGATAGCGGTAGCTGAGTGGTCAAGGTATCGGATCGTGGCTGGCCTTGTCACGAGTTCCGAGCCTAGTACCACTAAAGACCCGCCGTGTAGGGGGAGGTGCACGTTAAATCAGTAGATAGCTCAAACGTCCTCCCGTTGGTGTGGTGTGGTAGTTAGGAGAGGGGGTGCCACCTCAGGTGTCGTCCACGTCACTTGACCATGGTTCAAAATTACGTGGTCCGTCACTAAAAGCCCTCGTGTAGCTGAACAAGTGCGACGTTAATATTCACTCACTCACTCTGCGGAGAATATATACGGGAATAATATTTGACCATTAAAATTATTTGTGGATCATGATGTTATTTATTAAGACAGAGTCGAGAACGAATTGAGGTCTCCACTGAGAGTGAGGCCCTGGGCGCGGGCCCAGTTGGCCCATGCCTTAAGGCGTCCCTGCTTGAGTTATAAACACTAATTACGAGAACGTGTGTTTTTGTAATTTAATGCCACAATTTTTCAGAACTAATTTAAAAATATTGGCAAAAGTTTCGGAACGAATTGAAAAATATTGGCCAATGTTAGTGTAAATTTTCATTTGAATACACACAACTCTAAAATTTAAATTTATATTTGCACACATAAACAATAATCAGGGCCGATCCTAGCAGGTGTGCAGCGCGTGCACCGCACGAGGGCGGCCAAAACAGGGGGCGGCCGCATATAGTTCTATCAATCAAGCAAAATTTTGTACAATTTCTCAAAATAAAACTTATATTAAGTTGTTGAATAAATATGTGCTGAATTTTAAATAGCTATTGAAAAATCAAAATAAATCTCGATTTTCCGATTGCATAGCATAGTTTAAGAAAAACAGAATGTTAATGCACAGTTTGTAGATTCACATACATTGTCCATTAATGTCTACTTTTTACGTACATCCTTCATTTGATAGCAAAGTTCGTGGCAGAGCTGGCTATACCGTAATAGAAAAGATTTTTTTTTGTTTATCAGCGACACTGGCAATGCAATGTGGATTGATATTTAACAAAGGCATCTCAAAACTGATTTTTGCGAAACTCGCTTTACGAAAATATTTAATATGGTTAATATTACCTAAGACATAAGAGTGTTTAAATTCAATATGTATTTGGGGAAATTAAAAGTTTTCAATTTAATAATAGCCTTACAATTTTGAAAAAACAAAATAGAGGAAAGCAGTGATTGTTTTGTTTATGGTTTTACAACGCTTATTAACAGCGCCCATTTTCCTTTTTAGTAAAAATGTTACACTTCCATTAAAAGGTAGTTTCTGGTAATTATATTTGGTATAAAAATATTTGAGAAAAAATCTTGCAGCTCATTTTGATAAAATAATTTTCATTACAAAGCCTGTTTGAAAAACGCTTCAATATTCAATATTGTAGGTACTTCAGTACTATATTTAAAAAACTGTGGAACTTATGAGTTTTTTTTAAAGAATCCCAAAATGTAACAAGATGTTATGTAATTAAATAGGCGAATCAAAAGGTTTACAATATAGCACTAAAACAATAATAAAAGAAAACATATTAAAAGCTAATCATGATCGACAGTGCGATACGTTAAACGCGAAAACGCTTAAAGCGAAATATCGGATAACACAAAATAATACAACGGTTCTGACAAACTGCTATGTATTTTCATGCATTTCAGAAATATAAGTAAAAAGTTTGCTTTTTTCTTTATGAATAAAAATTATTTTTTTTTATTTTATAAACCCTCTTCTTACGCCACCAGAGGGCCTCGCGAAATGTATCTTGCCCACATTAAGTTCAGGTCTCGCGCCGCCACTGCCTGGATATGCTTGGCGGAACCCCAGGGCTTCGTCGAACGCAGTTTGAAGATTGGTGTAGAGGTCACATTGATGTCCTGGGAAAGCACTAGGGGGGAAAAATGAGGTATGGGAGATCAACCACCAATATTTTGAGAAACAGAGGAAACAAAAGCATTTTTGCACCTTTTTTATAGAAGCAAATGATACGTGAAGCTGAACACACTATAGATAATATAAAAAAACCTGTGAGATCTTGCCATTTTTAAGGCACTGGCGCCTAAAAATTCGTATGCATCAACGCATTTTTCCCACGATCACTTACATAAACAATATGCATTTACTTCTAGTTAAAAAAAATCTGTGAAAAGGTTTGTTTCTTGCGGCTGTCTTTTGTTCGAAACGGTTCAGCAGTCAGGGATTTGTAGTCACAACAAACATTTATCTAACTTCACACCATCGAACCATGACGATTTTGCACCAGTCAATAATTTCACTAAATCCTGGGTGGCCAACCTTTTCGGGAAGAGTGCCACTACCTGACACAAAAATAGTTTTGCTTGCCACTTCCAATTTAAAAATAATATGATAAATATAAAAGTACAAGCCTAGGTTATATTGTTAATAAACTTTATGCAGGTTCAATTAGTTAGAATAGGTATGAAATAAAAATGAGTAACTCGAAACATTTGATTCTAAATATTTATTAAGCAATCAGTACTTACTTAATACCGCTTTTGAATGTGTGTGTTTTTTTTATCAAGTAATCCTTATTACAGTACTAGTTCTCTCTCTTGAAGATGCTAATATAATTAAGTCGTTTTAAATGCATATCAGTTAATTTTGAGTAAGATTGATTTTATTATGTTCAAAGTAGAAAACATTTGCTTAGAAACATGTTGATCCAAACCTACAGCCATATCTTGCAGCTTAATCGTGTAAATTTGGGACATTGTTTTGTACAAATTTTCAAAATTCAAAATAATGCGGATCATTTGCAGTTGAAATAAGTTCCTTATGTTTGCTTTTCAGTGTAGTATGGTGCTGTAGGTCAATAATTTCGATTGGGATTTCAAGTGAGTAATAATTAACATCTTGCAGAGAAATTGAAAACGGGTCTGTGAAAAGATTAGCATTTTTTTTCATCTTGAAAATCATCAAACCTAGAACTGAATGAATCATGCACTGCCAGCTTCATTGGTGAAATTTCTGTTCTTTTTTATATGGTACAAGAGGTATGTAATTATTTTTCTGCTTCCCCATGTCAATGGTATTTATCAAAAAACTTGAATATTAAGTTTCAGGTACAGGAGGAAGGAAGTATTGTGACTGATATAGAGCGCATACAACCCTTTAATGAAATGACTTCATTCAAAGATATTTTTCCAGATAAAAACAGTCAATTGAGGTATTAGAAATTATAGTCAAAAATGACCTCCAAATTTTGCTCAAGCAATAAGAATTTTTTAACACCTGTTTCTCTAGCTTCAGGGGAAAGAAGTTTCAGTAAATGAAAAATTACTCAAGAAATAATATGACACACAAGAAAGGCTTTCAGATTTAGCCATCATCTGTTTTGAATCCGAAATCTCAGAAAAAAATGGATTTCACTGTGAAACTATTAACAAATTTGATTCTCAGAAAGCCAGAAAAGTTATTTTATAGTTAATTACTAAGCAGTTTTTTTTTGTAGGACTGATTTATATACTTTTTGTTTCACGAGATTTTTGCTTTAGTCCTTTTTTTTTTTTCATTGGATTATATTTTCTGAGTAAGTACAGATATTTTTTGTATTTCTAATTATAAAATGTCTATTTTTATTTTAAAGGTAGTATTTTTGTTTGTTTATTGCTTAATTAAGTATTTTGTTGCTATTTTTTGTGACATATTAGCAGGTAAAAAAAAAAGAGGGTTCTGCACTAATAATTGTATTTACACTTTATTAATGTTTTCAGGTAGATGGATTTATAGCGTCAACGTAAAGTATAAGTCAAAATATGAAAAATCTAGAGGGGCGGCACATTAGGTCTTTGCGCGTGGGCGGCCGACACCCTAGGATCGGCCATGACAATAATTATAGTACTCAGTAGCGCACACAAAAACTTTTCGAGGGAGGGGTCCGGGGTCGAAAGTCCACCATTTTGGTATCATGCTGCTGCATTACGCCACCCAACATATTCTTTTGATTTTCTCGATTTTCGGGAACAAAAACAATACAAAATTAATTATTGAATAAATAATTAGCATTAATTAATAAAATTAGTTATTAATAACAAATACATAATTAAATTTTACGTAATATATACGTAGGATTATAACCAATCGAAAAAAAAAATTCAAGGTATATGGGGGGGGGCCGGGCCCCCAAGGCCCCCCCCCCCCCCTTGAGTGCGCCACTGACAGTACTCATGACGTTTGTTGGCAGATACGGGAAACAAATTTACTCTAAAAATAACTCGAACATTTAGAAGGAAAATGATCTTAGCTAAATTAGTTTTTTAAAAAACGAAAGCTTTACAAGGAAATAATAAGTAATCAATAATAATAATAATCTTCCTATATATGTCACACGCACAGATAGTAAATGTGTTTATCTCACTAACGTCAACAAAAATAATGAATTAGTATCTTACTTCAGTGATTATTTGACGTGACACAGAATATTATCTAAACAAACATATAATGTAAGTCTTAATTCATGTGAAGCGAAACTGACATGTAATCTGAATTACATTTCTCAATTGTTTAAATATTATTATTACTTAAAAATAGTTTATATATCTAGTTTGATACCCCATATACAAAGATATTACACTCACATATATACCCAGAATGACAATTTCCTTTGGTTGTCCTTAACGAGATTTTCAAGTCAACAGAGCAGATGCAAGGGGGGGGGGGGCAAATCGGAGAAAAATTAGCACGCGAAGTCTTCTAATAGTAAGAAGATATTAAATTACAAAATAATGTTGAAATGCTATTTTTTCTCCAATATTACACAAATTGTTGGTTAAAGTATAAATATTTTTTTTATTTAAACCACTCGGAGATCCATCAAACAGATTATTAAAGATATTTAAACAACAAAAAATTTGCACTTTACTTTCTTGTATTTTTTCAAGAAATTCATTATCAACACATTCTAATTTAATTTCTAGTCTCAATCGTAATACGATAGATAAAATTGTTTTGGAAAAAATTTCTTCTTTTGTCGTTAATGAAAGATCTTAAAATATATATATTTTTTACTTCTTACTTTTATTTTTAAGAAATATTTTTATCTGATAGGTAGAATAATAATTTGTAGATATAATTTAGTTTTCAAAATAACAGTAAAATTTGGATATACTGAGATAAATGTGATATAATGGGTATACTGAGATAAATATGATATAATTGGTATACTGAGTTAAATATAACATAATGGATATACTGAGAGATACGTATGGTATAATAAGAATGGAACTGAAAAAAAAATTGCAATAAATAACGTAGAATTTTTTAAATAAAAAAAAAAATCGATAATTATAACGGAATGCAGTTGAATTCGCCAATAATAAAATAATTTTAATATTTCACAAAAGCTGAACCATGCAGGATAGTGGGATATTTCGTTCCTTTCGCATCGTCTTACAGGTCATTTATCCTTCATTCTAGATGCAATAAAAACGTAATTAAACTCTACCACATAAAACTGACGAAAAATTTTTAGTTTAAAATCAAGCCTCCAATATATGCGAAGTTGTTAACACAATTTTACACTGAATGCGAGTAATTACTTTACTACGCCATTTTTTCAAATCAAACAGCATGAATGATACGAGATAATGCGACGAAGAATAAAACGATCTGAAAGATCACCATAATCCGCGGAGATTGCGGAGACAACAAGTTTTGAATGAAAGGGGCCACCCGAGTCCAGAAATGCCGTTCAACTTGGACCACTAACATTTGTATAAATTTTAGAACGATCGTCGGCAAACGTTACCCAGTGGCCGCGAGGTAATTATGGAGCTACCATTAAAAAGCAAGCAGTGGCAGTTTTGCCGTTTTTCCCACTTCATCAGAGCACGAGTACTGGCAAGCGAACGTGCGTGTGTGCGGCTTAATGGGCACGATTTTCCACTTACGCCGGCAACAGTGGCCAGACTTCAGCTCCTTCTTCACCTGTCTGGGCGGCTTCTGCTTCCCCCAAAACTTCTCCCCTTTCCCCCTGAATCGTCATTTGTTACTCGTTAGTGGCCTTCCCGTTTTCTGGGGGAACTTAAAAGTTGCTTCATCCTTTCTCACAGAAAGGATGAGATTCTCTCAGCGACAACGAATACGGTGATTGAGAACACCGTTTTGTTTAAGAGAAGGCTTGGATTACCCTTGAAAGTGCAGAGACATACAATGAAAAGGAACAAATAGCAGGGGCAAAATGATAGCTGAAGATGTCTTCAGAAAAATGTTTTTATTTATTTTTTATTTTTACTCTCTAGGATTAGTATTCGATACCCTATTGAACTATTTTATTTTTAAAGATCCACGTTTTAGAATTATAAATTCTTTTTGAACTGTTTTTTGTAAGATTCTTTAATGTTTATTTAAGGTACACATTATTGAAATGATAATACGAAACGTGATTACAATACCTATTATCAAAAACATGTAGTTTCTACATCAATCACAAGAGGGAGGAGGAATATGATTCGTTAAAATAAATAAAAATATTTGAAACAAAGCTTCTGCAGAATTTCTTTTGATAGATAGATCTTCGAGTATACACAGACTCAAACAAATACATGCAAACGAATTTTGAAATTTGGACTTAAGGTATCCGACTACGTTCGGAACCGTGATTTTAAAAAAGCGCATAAATGGATAATTTTCATGATATTTAGTATCACTTAGATTAGAATACATGTATAAAATTGTTTTCAAAACATTTTGACAAAAAAAAAAAAAAAATTATTTAAATACAATAATTCGGCAAAAAATTAACTTAGAATAACCTTTTTTCAAAATGTTCTCCTTTTGTGAAAAATGCTTCTATTATAATAATATTTTGCCTAAATATAGCTCAACTATGATTTTTGAAAAATTCACATTATTTTCAGAGTTACAACCCATTGAAATAATTATCGGCATTTTTTTCTTAAAATTTCTCCCCTCTGTTGTCGTAAAACATGGATAAACCCACTTCTAAGTTATATATTTCAAAAATTCTAGTTGAGCCTCTGTACAGAGGTCTGAGCTATATACAGGCAAAATATTATTATAACAGAAGCATTTTTCACAAAAGGAGAATATTTTGAAAATGGGTCATTCTATGTTCATTTTTTGTCAAAATATTGTACTTAAATAAATTTTTTATTGTAATACTATTCTTAAAACAATTTTATCTACATTTTCTAATTTAAGTGGCACTAAATATCATAAATATTATCCATTTATACGCTTTTGAAAAATCACGGTTCCGAAAGTAGTCAGATACCTTAAGAATAGAATACCTTAAGTCAAAAATAAGAACGAAATTAATTCCATTCTCGATATTTAGAAGGTAATCAGTCCTCTTTCAAATAGAATAAAAAACTTTTATTTGAATAGGATAGCTAGTAATAATAAATAAATAAAAAACTTGCCGTTATGTTTATTGTAAATTTAATCCTCATAAAAAAGAAAGTTATTTTTTTTTTAAAAAAAATATAATAAGTCATTTATTTTTGAGCTTTTATTTCTCGAACAAAATAATAAAAGAAGTTCCTAAAAATAATAATAAATTGCTGAGCATTTATGATCATTTTCAATGTTACTGCACAGCAATTCGATTAAAATAACATTGACAAATGCGTGGTAGCTGAAGAAAAGCGAATTTAACTATAAATGTTCATTAATGTAATTGCTTTTGTATATAAGGTTAAAAAAAAAAGAAAGCACTCGATATTTCCAATTTATATTCGGGTAGATGATATCCAAACTTCCGATTTCAATGCCTCATTACAAGGTAAAAAGAGGCATTCTCTCTACCTAACAAGAATATTTATTAGTGCAAGTCAGTGATTCATCGAAACATGTTACATAAAGTCACTGATCTCTCAAAAGTGCTAACTTTGGTGTAGTTCAGAGGGCATACAACAAAATATACGTAAAATATGCCGATTTTCGATACCAAATTATACAATGGAAGAGTTACGATTCAGTGCTGCTTGTCCAGCAGCTTTCTATGACGGTTTTAGAATGTGGCCTTAGATTATAAAATCTCCCCTCTCATGCCAGTTGTGCCACATTTATGCTTGATGAATCGGCATCCCCGCTTGCCTTTTGCACCGTAAATTTCCTTCTGGATAGCCAGAGGCCTTATCTCGACTGCGAGGCACGTTTTGTTTTCTGAGCAAATAACTTGATAAATCTCTACCTGCTTCGAGAGTACGAAGCAAAGAATAATAAGATCGCACATAAAAATATCTCCCTGCGGATATATAATGAAGGATTCCTAATTATACAGAGCAAAGCAAGGTGCTCTCCAATTCAATCAGAAGGGTTCATGGTCGTCCATTTTAGGAGGTATTTTGGCAATGATGACAGATGCATCAACAAGAAACTAATGTGGGGTCTTACAGTCACGCTAACAGCTGTTTGAGAAGAACCGCTACGAAAGGTCATTACACACCATGATACACTGTGACATTCAGAACTAGATGAATATTGAAACCAGACAAATTGAATATATTTTTCTATGAGCTAATTTAAATATATGAAATCATTCAACAAAGTTGAGGAAGAAGGGGGGAAGGCAGCGCCCAGCAGTGTTGCATCCATCTTTATTGCAATGGGTGAATAAATCCGGGAATGTATTTGGGGTCCAGCTGGGTAGTCAAGGTCAAATTGATGAATTCAAATCAACTACTGTGCGGCAATTCATTATAAATTATTTTGAGCACGTAACTGGAATGTAGGGCAAGTATAAATCGTTCTGTTGTGTTGTTACAGTATATATCATGGATTTAACGCAGCAATTAAAATGGCATTGATGAATTAAAATATTTTTTGAACAGCAGTATAAGAAAACTTTTTTTATCATTGTTGTTACAATTTTTTTCTATAATAGTCGTTTGAAAGAGACCGAAGTTCGCAGATAAAGCGTTATTGATTCTCAAAGGTGGGCTAACAAGAATAATGATTTATGATGTGATAATTTCCTTAATTTGTTTAAAAAATATTTGTATTAACCTATTGTAAAGTTGTAAGCATAAGACACGGTTAAAAGCAAATATTTTGGATGATACAACACACATACAACAAAAATATTATGTGAATTATAATAAGCAGGAATATAATAAAGAGGAGCATTAATATATAGGTAAACAATTAATTGAGTGTAAATTTGTTTACTAGACTGAAAATTATACGAATCATTTCTCTGTGTGTGTGATTTCTGAAATTTAAAATATTTCAATCAACTCAAATAAATCAGTTGTACAATACTGAACTCAATCCGAGTATTAAATATGTATTAAAGTAATACACAAAAAGATGCAAAAGCTGCGTACAAAATATTTGACCAAAAATATGTACCAAAATAAACTTTTATATATTTATTTTTTTGCCACAGATTGTGTTCGAAAAGTTACGTATAAGAACTGAAAGCTAAGGAAGATTTGAAATGTGGAACTAAAGCTAGACTGAATGAAATATAACAAACTTTTTCTTGAGTCCTGTTTTTCTAGTAGATGCTTAAAGGGGAAACTGTCTGCCTGAACAAAAACTTAACATCTTCAATAAATGAAGTTTCATACGTACTTTTACAATATATCATTTTACGTACGACAGTGTTTGATCAGGCACCATTCATCGCAAGACCATTGAGAAACTTGTTTTGCTTCTATTCTCAGTTCTATACATAAATGGATGTTTGTAAACTCTAAATTCGTACACAGATGCAATGTTGAAAATACTAGTAAGAAATTATTCTACATGTAAGTGCAAGATATTATTTTCTGACTGAAACTGCTCCCTACATCACTCAAAGGCGGTATTTCCGGTCACATATTTTATGAAAAAAATCTGTATTTTGGCTTCCTCAACCATCTTTTACAATTTCGCCAGATTAGAACTATGAATAAACTGAATATTAATACCCGCATTTATTTTTTCTTCTAATATTTATAAAAAAAGAATAAGTCCATGAATGATACAGACAACCTTCAAGATATTAAAGCTAATTATTTAATAAAAAAGCATAAAGCAAAAACGTTTGTGTATGTAACTAAATTCTAAATCCAAATTCAATTTTTATTAGAGTTGTTATGTGACTGCATTATTCGTCGAACCAACATAATTTTCTTAAATCTAGTCCTTCAGAAGACTTTTTATTTTATTTTCGATTCAACTGTATGGGCATACAATGACTTCATGCCTAAATAGTTATCCCACCCATGGAATTTTACACAAAAATAAGTACCCAACACTTCAGCTTTGCTATTAATCATCAATAACCAAAGAGAAGAAATTACAAGAGTACAAAGTGTGAACTACCAGCGATCTATATAGTAGTTGAACACTGCTCTCAATTTTCGATCAACGGTGTTAAATATACGTTCCGCTCTGTATCTTTAATGATTCTAATTTTGAAGGTTTGATGATAGACACTCCTTGGGGGAGGCTCTGATATAAAAAGCGGAAAGTTAAGCGCGAAAGACGCTTCTTTTTTTGTTGATGTGGAAACGCAATTTCCAGCCTAGGTAGGTAAACAGAGATAAATCGCACGGAAGAGGGAAAGAATGGACTTGGTCTTGAATAGCCGCTATCGCAGCATGGAGCAGCAAGCAGAAAACGCAAACGCAAATTACGCCACACCCAAAAAGGAAACAAATAATTTTCGAGGTGGAAAACTTCGGAGTCTCACTGTTCAATTCGAAAACCCACGATCATGACATATGATATTCAGGGATTTACATTTACGTACATTTGGCGCTCGGCCATCTTTTGTTCATGGGCAGCTATTATATGGAGGGACTGCTAGCAGAAGGCGTATCATGGCCCGAGGGATGAGAGAGGCCATAAAGTTTCATCAAGATGCGATTTTCGATGCAGTCTGCCTCTTTTTTGTTGATTAATAAGAAGGAAACCACAGTTCCTGACCACCTGTAGAACTGGATCTCAAACTGAATAATTAGGCGGATAAAAATCAAAACTGGGATTGCGCAACCCACGAAAGGTCCCCTCCTATTTTGCAAAGTTTAAGACAATTTCTTTCCTTTTTTCAGTAGATTATATCGAAACCACGTCAAAAAATTGTCATTTCTTTCAAAATCTCATTTGAATAGATTACGAGGTATGCGAAAGTCAAATAAAAGAAAATCAGGATACAAAAACAACCCATTTCGATGCTCAAGGAAATTCAGATAAATAAGGTGGAGTCATTGCACTTAAAGATGGTTTCATCTCATCTTTTTCTTTTTATTCATCAGTTGATGAAAAGGACTGGTCAATAGCCCATTTTTCAGTTTTCGATAAATATATTATTTTATTGCGTTTTTCATTAACTTTTTCACACGTTTCACATTCCATTCAAACTATTATCAAAAGTCGGGATATAAAAAGAATCAATCAACATTCTTAGATTGAAATTAAAATAAAATTTTATTTTTGCCACTTACAAAAACGTATTATTCAGATGCGGATGTTGAAAATTTTTATCAAGACAATGGTCAATATTACACACACACTTCCAGAATTATTGTAAAACATACATTTCATGAGGAATTCATTTTCCTTTGAAGTTACGATTTCTAAGCTGGAGTAAATGGATTTTACAAGAAACACAGGTTAGTACTAAAACTCAGACAAACAAACAACAACAACAACAAAATGTTTTCATTTTCCTCCATCCAAAGAAATATCAATCAAAAAATCAATTAAATTTTTTTCACTCAATTGCATAAATTTGTAGAAAAAATGCTTCGAATTTAAATACGTTGTACCTCATTTTATAAGTCAAAATATATAAGAAAATAGCTCATGTAATTAATACAAACACAACATCTTAAGAGTGTTATTTCGTATTTGAAAACATAAAATTTTGTTCTTTTATTAAATTAATATTTATAATTTACAAAAATTTCATATTTTTCTTGAAATATTTTTGTTTCATAATACTATGACTTATATAAGGAGTTAAATGGGTTTTTTTTTATTTAAAAATAATTTAAATTGAAAACACATACCGCATATTCACTCGTATAACGCGAATCTATACTTTCGAAGCGCATCATTTTTTAAGTCTTAGTTATATTCGCTGTAAAACGCACATTTTTTTTAATGAAGAAATCTGAAATCATGTGCAATACTCTTACCATTTGAAGTCTAGAAATAGTGTGTGAATGGATAATCAAAGCATGGAATGACATTAAAGCTGACATAATTAAAAAAAAAACTTTTAAAAAATAGTATACCTAACAGTCTAGAATTAATGGAAAATGATTATTTATTTAAGGATCAGAGTAATAGTGACGGTGGAAAAATAAGATAGAATTCAATGATGTGCATGAAGATAAAGCGGAAGATGAATGTGGCGATTTTTTCATGTTATTCCATAATAAGAGTTCATAAAGAATGTCCTTTATTTTAAATAAACGTTATTTAGATACATGTAGAAATTTCAACTTTTTATGCACATATTTTCTTTATTTTTAAAGCTATCATTTTTATATCCAGTGTATAACCCGCAACCATAAATTTTGATCTTATTTGTGTTAAAAGTGCGCGTTATACGCCAGATTATACGGAATTTTTTTAAAAATTAGAAATAGACCCTCTAAATTTTAATTACTATTTAATGTATAACTCAGAGACAAACGTTTGCACAAAAAACGTAGCTTGCAAATCACAAGACGCAATAAATAGCTATACAGATTTAAAAAAAAACAACTTTTTAGTCTTACGGAATTCCACTAATCGCTAGTGATTAGTACTTGTAGTACAGTAAACAGCAAGACCTCAACTTACGCTACCCCGACTTAGGCCAATTTGGAGTTACTCGATTTTCAAATCTCGTCAATTCAACTTTAATTTAAAAAAAAAATGGTAATGTGATTGAAGAATTTGCCAATCTTGTGCTAAGTAAATAAATTTAGAATTGGATAACGATGACGTTCAAGAACTGCTGGATTTCCACAATCATAAGTTGACAATTAATGAGATCATAGAAATACGCAAGGAAAAGCAAGACATTGAAGAAGTTCAAGTCTTTAGACCCAGAGCAATCAAAAGATTGAATGACGGTTAGGAATTTGAAAGAAGGCCTCAGTTTAATTGAAGAAAGGATAAAAAAAAATTTATAGAATATATATGGACTTTTTTTGAACGAGTAGCAAATTTTTTCAACAAAACAAGGAATAACTTTATAAAACCTTCTACGTCAAAATAACTTCAGCTTACGATTTTGTATGTTTGTTGTATATAAAATTTTATAAAACATTTTTTTCTTTATTATTATTTTCTTTGTCTCCGACCCCAACTAAAAATAATTTATATGTATTTATATCCGAAACCATACCATGATTTACGCGGTTATCACTCAGTCCTACCTATCGCGTAAGTCCGGGGTATTACAGTATAGTATTTCAGGGAATGCTAAAACTCTTTTTCTTATTAACTGAAATGAATGATTAGACAGTTAATGTAAAGAGAAAATCCATCTTAACCTTCATTAATCTATGACATCAGACATATAAATTTTAGGATGAGAAAACATCGCACACAAAACTGTTGTAAAACCTCCTCCTGAAAAGATGTGAAACATAATACATACAAACTGCCTGTTGAATACTAATCCATAGTACAGCTTCTCTTAGGATACGACAGAATATTACGTGAAGATGTATATATATATATATATCAGTTATAATTCAAGCAGGCAGTTCCAGAAGAACCGGAAAATAGGAGCTCCCTTAAAAGAGTTTTACGCATCAGTATAAAATGAAGTATTGTGTCTGACAAGTCTATATATATTCCCAGGTGAAAGTGAACTCTCCGTAATGAATCCATTTTAATTAAACGGGCCACAACCCTGAAATCTAAAAAGAATAAATAAACAAAATTCTTGATCCTTATAAGATATAAAACTGGATTGGATCACGTAGGAGTTTGCTCTACCCACTCGTCCCAAGCCCTCTTACACTTCCTAGTCAAAGTTGTTATTAAAATCTAGCGTGTGTTGAGAGCCGCCAGAACGGCATCCAGAAAACAAGAAACAAAATGAATTGAATGAACTTTGAATGAAAAAGAGGTATCTCCGATCATCAATTATGTCAGTTACGAAGGGTCAGCTTATACTCTCAATCGAATTCATTACTATTCACATCGGATTGAATTAGTACCTTAAAGGTCTAAATGTATATTATTAGGATTAGTTTATAGTGATTGTAATTTAGTGTGTTCGGTTCAATCAAAAAGATGCTTCATTTTATTTGGGCAATTTCATGTTTGCGGGGCCTCACCAATACGATAATAATATGGGTAGCACATAATAGTTAAGTGCGTAACGAAACGAAACAGAAGCCAACAGAGAGAATATAGGTATTAATTACATGATAACTGTTTTTAAACTGATATCAATTGTAAATTACATAGTATATATTGAGATATAAGATTGGTTTCAATTTAAAGTATAACATTATCGTTTTTTAATTTTGTTCAATCAGGCTCAAGTACCTGGCTATAAAATGATTATATTTTTTTTTAATGCGATTTAGTCTGTTTTTAGTCACTGGAGTATTTATAGGACAAAAATCATTGCGTGTTTCCTTTAAAAATTTAAAACAGCCAAATTTTTATCGAAATTTTTGTTATAAGAAAAATAGCAATTATTATTTTTTTAAAAAATAAATATGAATATATTTCAGGCTTTAAAAAGTATCCGGGAAAAAAAACATAAAATAAAAGTAGGGGGAAAAAAACTCTTACTTTTTCACATATTTTTTAACATTTATTTTTTTAGTAATGAAGAAATTCTTCTGACAATTGTTTTTAACTTGCATGTAGATTCCAGTATTAAACGAAGAAAATCCTTATTTTTGAATTTTATATAATTTTACATAGTAAAAATACTGCCATTCGAAAGCGTCATATGAGTAGCTCAAAAAAAAAACAACACCTGGATTTCGCAAATCCCTTCAGTTTTTGTCTTTCCTTTTCTTTTTTCCAGTTTAGAACAAGTTTTAACACGCAAAGAATGAAACAATGTATGGAATTTGAATACATTTACAATATTGGTAAATATGTTCAAAACATCCTATAAGCCTTGTGCAATAGAACAATTTAAAAACAAGAATTCGAATTTAGGTGTTAAACAAAAATTAGATCAAGTCAACGAATAAATGGATCATTTTTTAATGTTTTTATTGACAGTAATTTAAAAGTAATACTGTTTTCTCGAAATTCTCCGAAGGCACGAAGACAAAAACAAGTTAATTTTAAACATCAATAAAAATACAGTCGCATAATCGGATACACAGAAGTTTTAATTTGTTTACTCGAAAAGAAAACAGCTTAAACCATTCTAACATATTTTCCCATTTCACGAACTTTGTTTTCGAAGAGATGTCAAAATAACAGCAATTTGATATGCGCATATCAAAAGGCATTAAAGCTAATTTATTTACAGTTATTTATAAAATAGCTATAAGTAAAATGCCATTTTTGTGGCAGAAGTGATTATAGGTTAATCTGAAATAACTGTCGTTGCTACGAGACAAGCAAACCATACTTTTATGTCATAGTTGCTATGGAGAAATGGCTGACAGATACACAGATCGACATTTCCATTTCCGAACAAGTGAATGAAATGTAATTGCTCATTATGCAATTACCGAACTCAAATAATGACGTTTTACATCATTTCGTCGATGATGCGGTGCGTATGACAAAGAATAATTTCTGTGCGAGGAGAAACCAATTTAGTTATTTATTCATCAGATAGATAAGTAGAAAATTCACGATAAAATACTTTGTATTTGATGGTTTATATGGATAAATGATAAGTTTCAAGGTATTATACTTAGCTTATCATAACAAGCGTTTCATTGCAACTTAATATGTTCAGGTTCAGGCACAAATTAGATAAATACTTGTTATATACAATACAAATTAGGTAGATTGTTTCTTAATTAATCATCGAAATTTTTAAAGGAATTTAAAAATTGATTAAAAGTACAACAGAATTATTATTTAAAAAAAATATGAGCAAAAGTAAAGAAAAAGGTTCATAAGTATAAAGTTTTATTTAATAATGATCATTTGAAATTTCTGAAAGTTTTTTAAAAAAGTGTCGAATTAAGAATAAGCTATATTACATATTGTTATGGGTTGATGCAGAATAATAGTAAATGTAGTTTACAGTTGAAACTTAGAATAAAACTCATGCCTTCCAGTAAAATCATATAAATGTGAAATAATAATAAATAGCTGTGTAGTATTAAATGACTACGCAATTGCTTAAAAAGCTGCAAATTTCCAGTAAACGGCTTACAACACATTTTAAAACGATGCATATTTCAATACATAATTTCTTCAATTGTTATAACTTCAAAAATTATATTTTATGACAAGTTTTTATTTACACCGTTAAAACAATCCATTGAAGAAACAGATTTCAAAAATTTTTCTTTAAAAATACTAATTTAAGAATCAAGTAGTTCCATATTTCAATAGAATATGTAACCAGCACTGTACTTTCAATTGATTTATATATATAAAATCATGAAATATTCTTAATACCTTTAAAAAAATAACTATATTGCTTAAATTTTATGCTGCAATTTTCGTTTGATGAAATAAGATTAAAAACATAACGAGGGTAAACATAGTATGCTTCAACTTATTACTAAATTAATAGTTATCGTTAATAAACAAATTATTTATCATAGAAACAAATACATTCTAACCTCCTTACTTCTTTTACATCAAACTAGAACCAGTTTATCACTTTACCAATAGTTTAATTAACTTAAAAGTTGAATTAAATAATGATATCGCAGAATAATACGATGCGCTACAATCATACTTTGAGTTAAACAAAACAAATATCTGAATATGTGAGCTCTTTTACATAATATTTCAAAATTGTTTTGATAAAAATAATTAAACAATTTTTTTCATAGATTAATGGAACATTGTTTATTATTTACCGTAAAATCCGTTGTACAACGCGCTCCTATATTTTCAAGCTGCAATTTTTAATTTTTTTAGTTATATTCGCCGTATAACGTGCACCTCTTTTTAAAAATTTTTTTTTATGAAGAAACCTGAAAGGTATGTGCACAATGCTCTTATGCTTTGAAGTCATTTATTCGAGGTATTATTCCAAGCTTTAGAAAAAAGTAATTTACTTCTAGAACTACAACTCTTTTAGTTCATAAGGAATGTCATTTCTTTTAAATAAACAGTATTTCGATATGTTTAGAAGTCTAATCTTCTAAGCTCCTCTTTTTCTTTTTTTAAAAAGCTCATATTTTTATACCCAGAGTATAACACGCACCCGTAATTTCCGATCTTATTTTTTGTGTTAAAAGTGTGCCTTATACGCCGGGTTTTACGGTATATTATTATAGAAATGCGACGGTTGGGAGGAGAGAACATAATTCAGTACAATAATATCCTTAATATTTTAATAACCATAATCAAGCACTTAATAGAATTTAAAATATATGTCTATTGTTAAGCCTAGAATGTGTGTATTTAAAAATATTAATGAATCAAAAAGACAAAAAAAAAAAGTAAAATAAGGTTGGAAGTAAACACTACATAGTTTATACACTAGGTATAAACTATGTATCCATTTCGCATCTCATTTAGAGCAAAATCTCCACACTGTTCACAAAGAGCATATTTTTTACTCGAGCACATAAAAGTTCTGAGAAAAAAGTCAACAATAAAAAGGAATATAATGAAATACAAAAGAAATATAATGAAATACATTCAACAAACATTCTTTTAGCACATTCCAGTTCCCATTAAAGCACTAGCACACGTTTTTTGCTTTTAAACAGCACGAGAAGTAGCATAGTAAATATTCATAGCCAATTACGGAATTAACAAGTATTCCATTGGTAAAACAACCAGTAGTCATTTATAGCTTTAGAATGCAGGCCGCGATTAGCTGTTTTTCTCCCTTAGTTTTGAATTCAGTAATTGGAAATTGGAAGGATTCTACTGCATTCCCCTCGATTACGATTTCTGAATTTTAACGGACACAGAGGTCATGCGAGAGAAATAAAGTAAAAACTATAAATCTTCAAAGGCAGTGAAGCCCTAATAAAGTAACCATGCGATGTCTCCATCGGCATTTTGATAGCCACTTGATAAAATCAAGGCCAGAGGTGAGGTGAGAATGACGCTTACAGTCTTAAGGTTTCGTTGGTGCACTCATCAAAAATCAGCTACTGTCAATATTTCAGGGAACAAATACAAATTAAAAGAGTATTTTCTTTACACGGTAATTTAACAATAGTACCTCAAAATACGGAAGATGAGAATATTGATTTCATAGAGAAGAGGCTTATAAATTTAAATAATTACAGTTTTGAAGAGATTGAGAGAAATTGAAGCGGGAAATTTAATAAATATTTAACAAGCAGGAGAACTCTGCTTAAATCAAATTATACTTTCTTTGATAATGCCTAGCATAGTAATACTGTGTGTGTGAGGATCTAAAATACAAAATGGTAACATTTTTTTTTTTTTTTTTTTTTGAAAAAAAAAGTATTATTTAAAGGGAAAAATTGAGATTATTACAGAAAACTATTAGCTTTAATGATAATTATAAATATATTTTTTTAAATATAAAAAATACATGATCTCATGCACAAGATATTTTAAATAGAATAATAAATACATCACACAAACATGTAAATTCTTTGAAATAACAAATTTAACAAATATTGTAAACTAATAAGTGAAACCTAATTTATGTATAGGGAAATACAATATTCCCTCCAAAAGAAATTTAACAGAAAATGTTTAAATTTCAGTATGTTTAAGTATAAAACAAACATCAAAAATATGACGTAAAAACCTGAAGTTAGTTAAAATTAGTTTCCAAAAAAAAAAAAAATCACTAGCATACTGTAATTTATAAATTTAAAAATAGCTTAAAATAATTTTATGTATAAATATACATGCACACTTCTTCATGGAAATACATTCGAATTTTTCAAAACTAAACTTTTTGAGAGAAAAAAGCTAATTTATAAAATCTTTTTAAAACCCAAAACATCACACACAACTATGTAATAAGAAAAATGTATACTAATACACCAATAATTACCCGCCATTTTAGAGGATAAAATTTTTTCTCCAACATCTAAATTTAATTCAACTGCATCAAACTATATTGTGTATTAGAGTAACCGCGCATTAGAAATTTTGATCTACCTCTAAAGAGAAAATAATTGCACAGAGGTATACAGATGATCTAAAATTTCTTTTTATAGACGGTGGAAGTTTAGAAAATTTTTCCTATTTCTAAAATTACAATACTTGAAATATATTATATTGTTTGAATTGTGAAATGTTTATAATAAATAAAAATTTATTATCGAGAGTTTGTGATATAGATTGGTTTGATAATTTACTTAAATCAAGGAACTTCAATATCTCAATCAAAATACCAATACCAATAACAACACACACACACATGTGCATCAGAACAACATTTATTTAGCTGGGATCTCTCAATATATTCATGCTCATTTTAATCTTTGTTAACTGTTTCGACAAAAAAACGCAGTATATTTTTTAATTATGATAGATTCAAATCTCTCTCGTTGTAACCTTTCCACATAAGCCAAATATCATGAAATCTGTGACAACATAGAAATGTTAAGTTTCAAAGAATACACTTGTGTTGAAAGCTCGTGTATGCATTTTGCTTCCTTATTGTATGATTCGATACACAATTAACCAATGTTCAAACATACAACCGCTTTGAGAAAAATTTCTTAGTCAAAATTATTTCTGAAACAGAAACTACAAAAATATATTCCAAATTAAATTTTAATCATCCCTATGCAATGTTTAAAAATTAACCATCAAATTTTCATGGATTAGCATTTTCCTCGGAACTTTTTGCTCTTTCAAATCAATAAAATAGCTAACTCAACACTTTATTTTTCACCTTTAAACTCGTAGACTTTGAAATGATTTAATGAACAATAAAAATAACCCAATTCTGAATTAGATTTTGTCATTATTAGCTTTAAATTTTCTCAAATCAGCGCAAAGCTAACTGGAATTGTGATTTATAAATGAGGATCTCTATCACACTTCCTATTTTATTCCATATATACACGCGTATTATGTATTCCTTTTTAATTGTGCTAAATTTATTGAATTCTTCAGCAATGAGCTACACATTAGTATGAGCATATTATCTATAGATTTTTATGTTAGCATTTGAAAATTTTAAAAACTTTTTTCATAAACATTTCACTTCAACAAGTATTTTCTCAAGGGTCTATAGATTTTAAAGTGTTTCACAATTTCAATTATGGTTTTGATTCTCGCCTGCTAGTATTTTCAATATCTAAATTTGCAGAATTAAATTTCTTACTAGGAAATACTTCAGCACTAGAATGCTATATTTTTGAATTAAAATTACGAATACTAAATCACCTCTTTTGAATCAGAAAGCGTTGAAATTTTTTCACACATTTCATTTTACTTTTCCAGTATATATGTCTCCAATTACGTCCATGTTCTTGATTTTACATTGGTTATCTTATGGTCATTTGAAACAGAATTTTTTAAAGTTTTACAAGATGTATTTCACTGTAAAAAATCAACAAAAGGAACTCAAAATTTCAATTCTCGCATGCAAATTCTCTATGCAAAAAAAATAATTCAGTGTAAGATAAAATCCTGGCAAAATTAATTTCATTACTTCATTTCATAACAAATTTTACCTAACAAAAATCCTCTTCTTGCTCTTTGCAACTAAATATTTTTTTTCTTCTCTTGCATTCTTCTCAGTTCATACTTATAACCTTTAGAATCGAGAAGAGATGTAAATATACACAAAAAGTGCAAATAGCGTAACTCAAATGACTAAGATTCTGAAGTTACACTAGATTATACAAATTACCGACCTTAAAGTGTCTCCGAATAATTAGTGCATATCCCCTAGTAAGGCGTGAAGACTCACGGGACAGGTCAAAAGCTCTCCGTGACGACAATACAATGGTTGGTCCGAAACGAAAACCCTAATTAGTGCTCGAAGTACGCGCGACAAGAAAAGGTGAAGACCGAAGATGAGAAGTGAAAAATAATAAAGGAATGGGTTCTACAATGAACCAGCGGTCCATTCATCGAATCTGCGAGAGTAAATGGTTAATGACTTGTACACGGCAATCTGACCTTTGTCTCCCGTCGTCATTATTATTCGGATTCTTTTTTATCTTTTAATTTTTGTCCCTGACCTATGACGGGACAGTAGAATTTGCTTGTCTCCCAGTGCCATTGAGTGGCGGAACCTTCCATTCCACGGATGACATTGTCCTGCTCTATGTCAAAAGGGGATGGAGGTCACAGGAGATGAAGGCCCCAATCTAAAGTGACTGTTGGAATGTCACGAAGCTCATTATTAACAATAATAATCTACACACACAGGAGACTCACTGGCTTAATCGGGAAACGGATCTGTAAAGAAAGTTCAATCGCTTATGCAGGCATACAGATGGGCAAGGGAAAGAAAATGAAAATAATTGACGTCCAGTGTTTCAACAATTTATCAATCCGCAATTGGCTTTAAATGCTTGTTTTCATTTTCCTTTCTTTAGTCTGGTTTAACAGTCAGTGTGTTACAGATTAACAATTTATATGACAATTTGAATTCAGATAATATGAAAATAGCTTTTCTTAAATATAAAACTAGCAGCCAAGAAAGGTTTGACTAAATTTATAGCGCAGCTTTGTACATTTAAAAGCGTTCACCTCTTAAAAATTATTTAGGCTGGTCCAGATAATTATACGAATTTAAGAAGCCATTTTGTGCAAACGCCAGCTTTGAAAATTACGTAGTAAAAATAGTGTTTTGAATAGTGTTTTGCATCAAACTACAAGATCAAATAACTTGATAAAAACAATAATGAAAGCGAAATAAATAAACAAATAAATCTTTTAGGAAAAGGAAGGAAACATTTATATTACTGAAAGCAAGTAATCACTTCTAGAAAATTCACAATTTTAATATATAAGTGACAGTAAGACAACAAACTTTTTGACTCTACTTAGAAGTAATTTACATGGAAAAAATTAAGAACTGAAGGAAAAAAGGAGACTTAAACTCACAACTTTTTTCTTCCATACATTACTTAAACATAAAAATAATATTTAGGAACTTTCATGGAAATAAATGCTTTAAAAATCGTTTCTGAGACTGTACTCACAACACATATTTCTCCTTTGGAAATATGCAGGGTTGAAAAGCGTCATTTTAATAGAAAACACTTTTTAAAAATAAAAGATCTTATCGAACAAAAAAAAAATGAGTCTTTTTATATTTAGAAAAAAGTTAAGAGCTTTCTAATACCTTCTTCTATTAATTATGATCATGACGATAACATTTTCAAGAGTATCGCAAAAATTTTAGGCGAAAATAAGCCTTGTGAAGCTTAAATCTTTTCACTCCTTTTAATCCCAAGACACGAACATTTTTCAAAAACAATTTTAATAATTGCAAATCCGTCTTTGCTAATTTATTTTCAGTCACATGAAATGCATTGCAGAAACCAATTGAAATTTTTACACAGCATGAGATAAGTTTGAAAATGTGAATGAAAACAAAAGTGAAGTAAAGTACCCTACAAAATAAATAACTATATCCTTAATAAATGAATAATATATAAAAACACTTTTAATGGCATGAATTTACTTAGGAAAAACCACAAGACTGTCATATATCTTCACAATTATAAGTAATATATTTTCTTTTAGTCCGACTACAGTTTTCGCCAATTACATCTCTTACTTTTTAAAAGAAAAACATTATATAGAATACATTTAATCAATATTTTCTGAATTAAAATTTTAAATATTAATAAAATTTCAACAATTGTGATGATTTGAATGATTCAAACATAAATATTTTTTCACTTCATGTTTTTCCTATCAACGCGACTGTTTCCAATGCGTTTTTATATACATCATTAAAAAGTTCATTTCAGAATTAAAAGCAGTTCCCTAAGTGTTCTTCACTGTTTTGGTACATTACTTTAAACTTTTATTACTTTTAGAAATTGATATTTTCCCCCAATAATTACGTTCTCTTAAAAAGAAATAATTAACATAAATTTGATTTCATGCTCAAATTAATTTTTTTACATTACTAGTAGTCATTCTAAAATCTTGGCAGTACAACTCTTTGACAGCAGACAGTGAAATTCGCAGAAAATGCGGAACAAAGTAATGTGTACTAAAATTTGAGCTATGAAAATATACAATGGAAATAATTAATACGAAAGAGTTGAATATTGTACTTTGAATTTATTTGCCATTATCCTTAAAAGAAGAAAATGCTTTAAGTTTTTTTAAGATTGAAATAAGAGATGGGTTATACAAACATTTTAAAATAGAAAGTACTTATAAAAATTCAGTAAATTACTTAACTTTTTTTCAAATGGAAGATACACGTAATTTCAAACTAGTTTCATTAATAAAAACTATTTCATAAGTTTGCATACTAATATTTCGCCTGTTAAATATGAATTTTGCAGAACAGAAATATAATATTGTCAATAAAATGCATGATGAATGATTTATCATCATTAGAAGCTTTTGTTAATAAAGAATACTGTGCTAATTTAAAAAGGATAAAAATTAATTTCAAACAAATGTATTCTTCAAAAACAGTTAACAACTCTGGAAGAACAACTAACTATTCATACATATATGTGTGTGCGCGCGCGTGTGTGTATTCGTATAAATATTATTCAACATAATTTGCAGCCAACTGTTGATTAAAAAATACTGATAACTTCATAAACAAACAAAAAATGCCGTTTTAAATACTTCACTTTCTTAGGCAATACGATGTGCTTAAAATATGAAACCCTTGCATTGCGAGTTTTCTTTGATTTATTGATATTAGTGAGAAAGAGGGAAGCATTTGAAAATAAAATTACCAGAATTTTTAAATACTGATTTAAGCGTATACGATCATAAAACATTCGTGTGAAGTATCTAAGAGAGAACACTCGGGCAATTTCAAGTCAGGATGTCACTTGTACTACTTTGAACACATTGCTAACTGTTACGTATCATAATTTAATGAAAAATAAGCAAACGATCAGATCAGTTAAAAAATATTTTTTTCAATAATCCAATACATGGATTTTCCTTGGGGTTAAAAAACAATTTTTAAAAAATTGCAAATGTGGAGAAAAAATGCGATAGAGATTCTCATAACGTGTTAACAAGCCCCTGCAGAAAGTGTTTTCCCGCAGAACGACCTTTATTGGAGAAAAGCTAACTACACGATATAGTGGCGATTTCTCGCGCCCTAGTATATTCTTATTTATTTTATTAACTTATTGCGACGGATTATATATATACACTAAAACAAATACATACTATGACTTGGTATTTATAAAGTAAATACTGGACTTTTAAGATTTTTCGTCTCAACATAATTATGTTATAAATAGATTTATTTCTCTAAAAAAAAAAGGGAAAGGGGAAATCCTTGAAAAATGGAAAATGAATCTAATAAAGAGTTCCGATAAATTTATTGATTGTTTGTTACTAATTAAAACCATTATGTTTGGATTAAATGTGAACATTTATAACTACGAAAACAAATGAAACGCATATATTCTACGTTTTATGATTCATTCTTTTAAGTACCAGAAATTTAATATTATTGATCAAGATATTTTGAAAAATTGGATAAGATGTAATTTAAAGTATAAGGTCAAACGAGGAATCAAGAACTACTGTAAGACTAAAATTTCGGGAAAATAATTATTAAATTCCTATTGTAAAGAAATACATTTAGATGCATTCAAACGATAATTTTTTCACGCGAAAAAGAGAGAGAGCTTAAGTTGAACATAATTCTTTATCATACATAAAACGACGAAATTAAATAAAAAATATATTCGGATTTTTATATAAAAAATTTGATTAACATCACCACCGTTTTTAAGTTCTTTTTATTAACCAAATTTATATAAGCTCTAAATTAAAATGATTTTATACAAAAATTTAAACACTTTGAATTTTTAATTTAAATAAACATATTTCTATTTTCATAATAAAAAGTTTGATTGTGATTGATTGTTTATAAACATCGTATTTCGAAACTAGATGAGGATTATTGGTGACGGATCTCTTAATTGTGAACCACAGTCAAGTAACGAAGACGAATCCCGCTAAGCTCTGGCATCTCACACTTCTACATCAACATAAGGGCTTCGAGCCAGGGCATATACATCGCGTAACAGCCACTCTACACATTGTGTTTTTAATGTATCAGGGCTCGAACCTACGAGTGGACAAAAAGAACGTCAACAACGAGTTGGCAATCACGACCACTCGGCTACCGCGGCTACTTAGTATGATATAAGATGCTTTTATATAAAAATGTGAGGATTAAAATGACGACTGAATGCCGCGAAAGTATTGTTACTAAATTCAAAGTATTTAGAATTAAGTTTTAAAGCAGCGTGTGTATTGCATCTAACTGGTTACCTTAAGGCTGTCTTTTCCAAATGTATGAGAACTTGAGCTAAAAGCGGAGCACATTTTGAGACAGGAAAATGCTTTAATTTTTATGAAAATTCACGGTGCAATAATTCATACGTTTGTTTATAATATAACATTTTTATACTTCAAAAACATTCCTTGAATAATTAGTTTTTCGTTTTAACACGTAAAAGGGTAACTCATTCAGCATTAAAAAATGGATGGAGAAAAAAATGCGAAACACATTTTATACTAGAAAAAATGGATTATCTCAGATAAAAATGGAAAGTATGATAAAATATGCTGCCCTGTACAGGATAGTGAAGCCAGACTATACTATTACTGTTTCAGTTCTTTTATATCTAAAAAAAAAATGTTCCAAATTCGAGTCCTATACTTTAACATTGATCGAAGATTTCGTTCCAAAATGAAATTTAAATTTTTTTCTATAACTCAAACATTAAATTTCAACAACAACAACTACAACAAAAAACAGTTTTGAGAAAAACGACAAAAAATTTAAACATTTCTAGTTATTGTAAAATGGTATCTATTTACATTGAGTGATAATAGTATTAGAGAAATTTTATATACATATATTTATTGCTAAATAAAGAGACAGGAAGGAAGAGAGATGATTTTACATATTTGGGAGGTAAAGGGAAAAAAGTCAAATATGAAGCTACTTACTAAACTTGTTTACGCGAAGACTATTTTAATAGCTTTTGATTTCAGAAGTACGCAAAACAATTCGTGAAGTTCGTAAAAAATAAAAACTTTTTTAATTTTACTGTCTAGATGAAAACACATGCAGACATATCATTACAATTACCTGAAGCCTGAATTTTTCTTATAATTAGAGTATTTTATATGTATTAAATTCCTAAATTACTAGATTTAATTTAATATTAAAAAGTGAAAAATTATAAAATTAAAAGGAAGCTCTGGTCAATGAAAAATTGCTTAAGACTAGATTTGATTGATAATAATAATTTAAATGTTTCAAAAGCGAGCAAAAAGTTCAAAATTTTCATTCGTAACATAAAATAATTAAGTTAATTAAATTAATTACAACTTTAGCATTACACTAACTTTGAAAAACATGTTTTCTATTTTTATTTTTATCAATTGTCCAAAAAAAAAATTACTTAACAATTTAAAAAAAAATTTCCAAACCTCTAACTTAAATGATTTAGCACATTTATTTAAAAGATACATACGAAAAAAATTGCTTAATATGAATAGAAACATACACAAGGCACACCTTTCTACTTTCTTTCTATCAGTTTTTTAAAGTTAATTTATATGTGAAATTTATCATAACTTGCAATTACTACTTTGGTACAGTTAAAAGAAATTGAGAATAGCTCATAATAAAATGAAGGAAGAGGGGTTACCAGAAGGTATATATTTTTAATAATCATAGATACGATGACAAGATAAATGAATTAAATATTTTATCACCGCTATAAATTTTTTTTCTGACTGACGAATAATATGCTTGAAAAATAAGGAATTTTGCCTCTACTAGACACTTTCGATTAAAATCATAATTCAGATCTACACTTATTAAATTCAAACATCAAGAATCAATTAAAAAATATTAGTGTTAATAAAATATATTCAAACAAAAAATAATAATAGCAAAAGATAAGCAAAAATAAAAAAAAATATACAAGATTTTTTCCCCTTACCTCTCTTGGTTGTTGTTTTGATTGTACTTTGCAGCTAAGCATCTCATGAAGTCACTATAATTACGAGTCATCAACTCCATTTGCTTGATCGCCGGATTACCAGTGGCCGGAGAAAACCTTTCAAGTCCAGGGGGTGGTGAAAAAGGGGCAACAGAATTCACTCTTAGACCCCCAAAAGTAGGGGCAAGCAGAGTAGGAAAACCTCTTCCAGGACTGGGCGAGTGCGGCGAGATGGACGGAGAAGAAGAGGATTCGGCGTCGGGAGTCCCTCGGTCAGCCTTCGGCGGGGCGTTGCTGTTGTGTCCGGTGGAAGAGGAGGCCAGGGCGTCCGTAGGCATCTCGCACTGTCTCCAGGAGCTTGGCTGTTGACCCTCGCAGGAGGAGACTAACTTCGATGGCAACTCCTTATCTGCAACCACATCGAGCAGAAAAGAGAGCAAATTAGATGAGATGACATGTCAAAGAAAATCACTTTTTTTTTTTTAAGTCAATTTTTCTGCAGGAAAAAATCTCGGAATAAAAAATAATTTTGTTGATAGCGCCCACGGATCCAATTCGTCCACCTGTGTGCTCTGTGAGGGTCAAGGCCTCTTGTGGCGCGCGATCTCTAAAACACCGAAGAGGTGTAGCAGCTGTTCGGCCGCAAATGAAAGCGTCAGCCGGCCCACACTTCACTTGACCTCCGACCAGGGTTGCTGCGGTGCCGAGCGGCGCCAAGATTTTCCCGCCAAGCGCGACACGCAGCGCACGCGGAATCCAAGGAAAGTTCCTTTCTCTCGTTTCGGATTGAGTTTAAGTTACGACTCGTCTATTAAATGCGTACAAGTATCGTTGCTGTAGATCCCTTTTTAAAGCAGGAAGTTTTGTAATATTGCAAATGCATCAAAATTTGTTTAGTTTGTTTTAAAGGTGATTTTCCTTTAAAAATAAAATTGATTTTTATTTAGCTATAAATAATAATTTAAATACTTATTTTTAAATTTTCCGTTTACATACATAGCAACAAAATAGTAGCAATTTTTACTTAAGTCCTCATTCTACATTTTACAAATAAAAAAATATAATAGAAAAAAAATATAATAATGAATAGTTTTACACAATCTTATTTAAATTTTCTGTAAACATGTTAGAGTAAATTTTTTGAAGTTAAAAATAGAAAGAAATAATATTTTCAGTTTATAGCAATGGCATAATTATGGCAAAAAAATTTGAATAAATTAGAAAAAGGGCAACTAACAATTTTAAGTAAAAATGTAATTTAAAGTTTTCAAAAAAAAATCTTGGTTGTTTTAAGCTAAATTTGTTCAAAAATATACCCTATTTTTTCGAATCTAAGCCGCAATTCTTTTCAAATGTTAACGCTACTGAAAAACAGGCGCGGCTTAGAATCGAACGGGAAAAAAAAAATGTTGGATGGGATATTTAGAGCAAGTACAGGTTCATGTATGTGTTTAAGCGTTTAAAACACTGATAAAATAATTAATTATTCGCTTCTAATTAGTTAGTGTTTTAAATTTAATATAATATCGTAAAATTGAACATCGATGAACCATTTCCCACTACTTTTAATGATTCACAAAATCTTATTGAGAATTGGGGGAACGGGGCTTATAAATTCGAATAAATACGGTAACTACTAAAACAGTTTTGAAATTTATTTTCCCTCTTAAATAATTGAAGAAAGTTAATATCAATCTTGCAAAGCAATGAAAGAAATCTTTTAAGTGGCTTTAAAATTATTTTTGTAAGCAATAAAATTAATTAATCCATTTTTTTCAACATCAAAAACAAAAAGGGACTGTAGTAATATTATCACTTATTTCTTTAATGTACATTTTATTTCTCTCATTAATAGCCGAAGGCGTAAAAGAAGTTCGTAACAGAGGTATAATATACAACTCCAAAACAAAATCGAATAGAAAGTGGGGCTATCTCCAGCAGTGTTTACTAAACACAGCCAAACGGCGGGCATTTTCTCGCCAACCTTTGGCACCTGGTGTTGGCCGAGCATTTCCGTATAACGTCACACGCCTGAAGCCCCCCCCGAGCGTCAGTTTAATTACCGAATCACGCTTCATCTTCTTCTACAGATCCTGCATCCCTTTCGCATTGGAGACGAAGGGGGCGGGGCCATACTTTGGATGGGTGTAGTCTGGATAAAGGATTTAATATATATATATATATATCTATATAGTGCAACCTTAACCTTTTATACACACTGCCTGCCACTCCGCATAGATATAAATAAAATATTATTTAAAAATAAAAGAACACAGTCGGAGAAAATGATCGGGAAGTTAATTGATAAGCCAAACCAGTGATCGCGTGCTACATTTGCCAGTCCATTTCCCCATTCTTTAACTGATAGAAATGACAGTAAAATTTACTAAGCGTAAAGAAGGATGTTTGAGTTCAGCTTTTCGATTAACCTCAAACATCTTAAGAACCTAATTTTTTAAATTTTAAATGCGCCGAATTTTATTTCGTCTCCTGTTTCTTGCCCCAAAGTTAAATTATTGTGATTATTTAAAGTAGATAAAAAAAAAAGGCAATTAATTCATTAATCAAGTATTTAAACGTTTGCGATATACAAACTAGACAGGAGTACGAGTAAAATATTATGCACTCCATTGTATTACAGCGTTGCATACAGTTGCAACAGTTTCAGTTTCGATTTGAGAATTATACAGTTAAAAAAAAATCTAATGATTTTCAACCTTTTAAAATCATAATAAATATGAGTTGAATTCCATTATTTTTTTTAAAAAAGTTCTAGATTAGTTAAAATTGTTTTAAAATTATATATACTTAGCGGTTCTTTTTTATAGAAGAAATTTATTTAAAAGGTGGCGAATCATTCACATATATTGGTAGAATATTTCTTTACACAAAACTATATGATTTTAAACTTTCAATATAATTTCTAATGGAAACAAATGTAAGGACAATGAGTAGTACACACACAATAATACAAAAAAATTGTAATTTAACTCTCTTAAAAATTAAAATAATCTAGTGTAGTTATTTAAAATGCGCTGATAATGCAAAAAATAATTTGAGATTATTTTGCGCGATAATTTAAATTTTCTGGCGGTGTAGTACAACCATCGGAGATTTTGCCCTTTTTTTTATTCGACTCTCTTTTATTCTGTTAATGAAGCTTTTATTTTCCCTATTGTTCCGAAAAGTTTAGTATAAAAATTATTAATTTGAAGAAAACAATAATGGGAAAAATGAAGAAAAACGAATTCAATAGAAATGATTGCAGTATGAAACCTGGACTCATTTGTTGCAGAAAATGTGACGCAACAAGCGACATAAGAAACCTTACGTCTTATTGGTAAAATTAACTTTCTAAAATATTCCAGCGGAGAAAAAAATTTTAAATCATAAATTGTTGGACTAAAAAAAAAAAATCTGAAGTTCATTATTTTAATTTATTCATCAGTAAAAAAAAAGAAAGAGAAAGAGATAGAAAAATATTTTTGAAATGATTTGCAAATCTACAAGATTTTCCATATCGATTTCTTAAGTTTGCCTTTTTGAGTTCTCTCTTAATACAAACTAATAAAACTAGTTCCAACGATATATCAAACGCTATAAATATAATTAACCAATTTTAAATTAGATAGTTTCACGCAATAACTAAAACCACTAGCAGATAGATTTATGAATCAATTCAATTTATACATAAATTTACAAATAGATGAATGTCAACATGCATATTAAATCAAAAAACTTAATTCTAATAATTTAAAACTCAATACGAGCACACATTTTTTTAATTTCAATTTTGCTTTCAGATTTAATTTGGAAACTGTAACACACATTTCGTTTCATGATTCAAAACTTTATTTAAAAAAATAATTTTTTTTGTAGGAAATTATCTTACACTTTTACTAGATTTATATTGTGCATTCATGAATTGAAACGAAGCAATTTTAATTTCCTAATATGCACTTTACAATCAACTTTTTATTAAATAATCCATATTTTACCCCAGCATTGAAAGACACAGGGATTGATAAGCAATCAACATTCTAATGTAAAAACGCTACAGTAAACAATTTTTAGATGATAATAGCCAGAATTTGACGAGATACTGCATTAAATATTGGAACAAATTACCATTTGCTATGAGACATTTTCTTATCTGATGTAAAAAAACAAACACAAAATAGATGAGAACAACGTCTATCGACACGCACAATAGCTTCTAATTAGTTTACCACATTATGAGAAACACAACAACACTGAATGGTGGGAATGCTAATAACATTACTATGTATAAAGCATACAATGTTGCTGTGGTGATTTGATCAAAACAAAGTTTTAAATCATTTTTCTCGTATAAATGCTGTTAATAATGCCTTCATTTCTCAAAATCAATTCTTTCCTGTACTGTTCCAGAAGGTTCATTAATATCTCATTTTAATATCTGAAAATTGATAGAAGTAGAATTCATTTTTCATAGATATATATTACCTTAATGCAAATATTATTCTGAGCTCATGTATATACCTTTTTTTAATGTAATTTATGAACATAATTTTCCCTTGAAGATTTGCTTTAGTTCTGTGACAAATAACATCTATTTCTACATCTCGATAAATATATCAAAGTGAGTGTTCATTAACGTTGCGCTATAAAGCAATGAGGGCTATTGTCATTGGATTTCGTAATTCTGAGCCTCGGTCATGCGACGAGGACAACACCTTAGCCAGCGCCCCCTCTCCAAACTGCCCTACCATGCCAATGGGAAGACATTGAACTAAGTCAGTGACTCCCAGAGTGGTCTATGACGACTTGAAAGGGGTCCACGTCAGCGAAAAAATAATTTGGGGGTCCATGAAGTGTAAATGGAGGTCTACGATGGACTAAACCAGGTCGTGACTTTAATTTTAAAAGAAAATTTAATTAAACAGGAATCAGATATTTACCTATTTAACAGGTTTATTTATTAAATTTAATTAGGTTAATTTGCAGTTACAAGGCGACAACATAAATTTTATTAAAAATGGGCCAATATTTCAGTGTTTCTTTCCAAACTTAAACTTAAGAAGTATAACATCGGACGCGTCGTGAATTTTACCCGTTTCTCAATTGCCATAGACAATCTGCAAGGAAAATGACGTTTCAACCTACGTTCAACTTTTAAATGTCTTTTATTCAAATTTTGAAACTAGATTTCAGAATGGTTTGATTATGGTAATGCCTGAGTAGTCAATGAATTCCTGTGGTCATACTGAAAATAAAATGTCAGATTACGAGAGGAACTCATCGGAATAGACACTAATGAAGATCTATAAGTAAAGACGGATGTGTCAACAATTTTGGTTTTAAAAATATATACCGGTTATTTATCCGGAATTATGGAACATCTTGAGAAAGTTTTAAATTGCTTTTCCTAGAGAGAAGGAGTTTCAGCACGGTCACCAATCTCCAAAATAAAAATAGAAAGAAAAAAAATAGAAAGATTGGACATTACTAACTGAGGAGGTTTAGGGTTAAACTTGACAAGATTGATACCAAATGTTGAAAATTAGTTATTGAAGCACCAGATTCATCCCACCTATTAAAAGTATTTGTTTGAAGCTCAGCAATTTTACGTAGCAGTAATTTTAAGTATTAATTAAATTCTAATTTAATTAATTAACATGTGTTTCTTAAGCTTTAAACAATAAACTTCACTATAGTTAGAAACATAAAACTTTTAAAGCAAGTAACGCTGTACCAGTTGTCAAAAAAGACTTTTAAGTTTCAAAAATTCAATATTAGGTAATTAGGGTCTATCCAAAACAGAAAAACACTGCATGGGGTCTGAGACAAAAAAGACTTCTGTTCTAAGTGATTTAACACGCATCAGCTTCTCTATATGGTGGGTATTCAAGAACATTAGAGCTCGCTGACTACGATTTCCAAAACCACAAGGCTACCGCGGTCACAAATATATCCACAGAGAATTGATTAGGAAATATTCTAAGGATTTTGAAGAATACAATTTGTATCAGTTAGGAAAAGATTTTAAAACACCAGCCGTCTGTATTAGTATTTTGATAGAACAATGATTGAGAAATGATGGATTTTTAAATAAACTTTATATAACATGGATCTATCATCATTCACATTTAGTTATTTGGTGATTTAAAGTAAATTAAAAAGGAATCTTTAAATTCTTTCCTAGTAAGCCAAAAATGTTTAAAATAATTATTCTGTTATAGAAACTCGTTCAAGGAATGGATTACATTTTCTCCGTAGGGTGTCAACCAGAGCAGTTGGACCTTTTCCAAATACAAGCAGAAATCTTCAAAAGAAGTTTGAGAACTACTGAGAAATTTCCCAACACCCCAGTTTCCTCAATAATGCACGAAAAAAGTATCTTACGCTCAGCGTGGTTCCTGACTAATACGCATTCAGAGAAATGTGATTGCTACTTCTTGAAAATGTGGATTTTATATGACGTGTTCTTGTTGATTAATTGAATTTAATTTTCCTCGAACACAGCGTGAATGTTCAAAAGTATGCAGACGCCTTAGATATTTTATTAATGCGTTGTACATTTAATAAATAATTAAGTGACATTATGTTTGTTTTATGTTTTAAAATAAAACATTATCTATACGAAATTCCTGATAGCTTATTTGTCTTTCAAACATTTTTAGCTCACTTATTTTCTAAAATAATTTATTATTCATACTATACACGAAAATAAGGAATTTTATAAGGGATGTTATATATCCTTCTAGAACACAGGGGTGGCGAACCTTTATGGACCAATGTGCCATTTTTTTCTAAAGAAGTGTTTGATGAGGTATAGACGTGCCATCAAATAATTTGGGCTTGTAATTATTGGAAAAATAATAAAACTAAATACTAAAAACACAAATCTCATTTTATTTACTACGAAAAAATACTTTTCACTGTATAATTGTAAATGTTTTAGTTATGCGAGTAATTTAAATTAAAGTAACATTAGTGTGAGTTCTACTGTTGCAGATTGCGTATGTGGATGACAAATAACTTATGTTAGGATTGTAAGATGTTAGTTTTAGTAGAATGCACATGCTCAATTGGAGTCATCTGCCAATCGTTTTTTAAGCAACTGATTATTTTTTGTTGTGGTTCACTTTTTTGACCAGAAGATTTGCGATTTGTTTCAAAATGCCGTTATACAGACGAAGTTCTGCCTACCACACACTATTCCAGATCATAAGACACACACCACTTCGTCGCCTTTACTAATATAATGCCATATCTGTAGATTCACCAAATTTGAAATTCTCTGTTACAATTAATATCTTGCTCTTTTTATTCTTTTGCTCAACTAGCCATGTTAAATAACACTTAAAAATCGTAAATATAACACAAATAAACTTTAAAGTACTGTTGTGTCAGAGAAATTGACTTTGCTATGCGTAGACAAAATTTGTATCATAAGCAACTGTAGTCCACAACGTAACTACAGCAAGACAATAACAAACGAGTGTGCTCCCCGCTGCCCTGCGACCGATCACTCGCGTTTGTTCGTAATACGTCATAGTGAACTTGGCTATTTTGAAATAAAATGCAAGCCATTTTGATCGTTGGCGTGCCCAAAATATTGTGTCGCGTGCCATGAACGGCATGCGTGCCAATGGTTCGCCCCATCCTTGTTCTAGGATATAATGATTTTACACCGAGCTTCAAATACTGCATACAAAAGGATCAGGGGACACTCGAGGGAAAGTGCTAGCGTAAAGCGTGAGATCCAAGTATGTGAGTTACTGTTTATTAACTTGGTAATTAAAGCAACATTAGGGCTATTGGTGACCACCTCGTAATTCTGAAACACGGTCAAGTGGCGAGGTCGACACTTAAACTGACACCCCATTCTCTTAACTTCCACACACGACATCGTGAAAACTTTGAGCCTTGGCAGATTTAACGAGAATCAGCTCCTCTACACTACTGGTCTTCAATGGCACTATGGTTCGAACTCACGACACACCGGTAACGAGTTCGTTACAATGACCTTTTGAGAATCAGCGTCCAGAGTAAAGAAATATTAACCGAGTGTGTGTAGTAAAAAAAAATGCAAAACCTTTTTGCAATTCTAGCACACAACTATAAGTTCTAAACATTTAAGATAAATATTTAGATGGAATAAAAGTCATGAAAATAAAACTTTTTTCCATTAAAAAGTGTTATATATAAATGTACCTTAACAATTTCCGGAAATTTCTCTCTTTACGTAAATGGAAATGCTCTACAATATTTCTTGGAATATTAAATGTATTTGTTGACTTTTGAATATTTAGAAAATAATACGCACAGAGAGTATAAATATCGATTATTATAAGTAAAAGTATGAAAGCATGAATGTGTGTGTGTGCATTAAATATAATAATATTAAAAATAAAGATCATACATTCACGTTAAGATTCACAAGTTTAATCGGATTAAAAACATTTTAGAACAAAATATTACAAACAATTTTAAGGTAAGCCATTGAAGCAGTTCAAAGTAGTTGAGCATATTTCAGACGACAAATTCGAGTTACAAATAATTCAAAATATTAAAATGCTTCTAAATTTGTTGAGTTTTTATAGATAAATATACAGAATATATAAATGGACTAAATAGGCAGAAAGGAGATGAATTGCAAATTGCATTTAGTTATAAAGAATATGTGTTCATCAGTGTCATTCAAATTATTTCCTTTATCTCTAAACATGATTCTGATTTGGGACGCACAAGATCCTACTTTAATGTCGCAGTTGCAATGAATGTTATATTATTTATTTGAATATTTTGCAACATACGTAGAATTTGAGAGTATAGATAATAATGTAAATGTATACATTATATATTTATTAAATGAATTAAAAATATCCTTTTGCACAGATATTTCATGTTACATCGGTGTGCTTTTACTTTAGAAATATATCATTATTTTATAAAGAGTTCTATATCAATAGAAATCTGTAATTGCGATCTAGATTAATGTTTCAATTTTAAGACCAAAAACAACTGCGCTTTCATCGCCCAGAGAGTTACGGAAATACCTTTCAAGCTCATTTGTCAAATGAACTTATAAAAGAACGTGTTCAAATGATTTTAAGCACTTGGACACAACCTGTTACGTAAAATTTCTCTGTTCAAAAAAGTACTTAATATATGCTAATATAAAAATATTATTTAAAGTCGCATTCAATTTGTTAAAAAAAAATTCAATCACATTTTAAATAAAACGAAAATGCAGTTGAAAATATAAAAGAACAATGTTCGTGAGCCATCCCATAGAAAGAATACAGGAGATTCGATTTTGAAATATCGTTTCTCAAACTAGACAGCAATCGAGCATTGCCTATTTTCGAAGACTATATATTATCCCTAGAAGGAATGGAAAAACAACATTTTTGAGCATTTGTCACATAAGATATTTCAGAGAAATAAATTCAACGACGTAAAGAACCGTGTTTGTGATTGATCATTTCGATTACGTATACTGTTTTCTAGAATAAACGTATGTCGATTACTTTTCTTCTATACTAATCTCACGCAAACATTGATACGCATATCCTTGCACGAAACTTAACGCAAAAATGTTTGCTATATTCTTAACAAATGATCTGAAAATTCGCTATGTTTTGAGGAAGAGAGACAGTGCGTGAGAAATGAGGGAAAGACAAATTTGAGACAACTATGTTGAAATAGACTGCAATAATGTAAAATTTGTTTTTATATTTCTGTAGCAACATAGGAAAAGCGATAGATACACCCCATCAAATGCTCGCGATCCCAATTTTATTTGTTTTAACACGAAGTTTTCTCATTAGTTTGATAAAAACATCTCAGATGCTTTCAAATATTTTTCAAGCACTGTCAATAAACAACATTAAAAAAAAAGTAGATGATATAACAAGAGAAAGATTTGCCTAACATATATTCAAATACACTATTTTTTGTTTTTGTAGGTAATAGTATTATGCTTTATGTCTTAGATTATAAAAGAGAAAATTGAGTATGCGTTTATCATTTTAAACAATTAATTGATCAAATATTTCATTACTACATCACCCTCCCCTTCAAATACTAATTAGGTTTGAAATAGCAGAATTCCTATGTGCATTAAAAATAAAAGCTAAGACGCAATTGAAATAAGAAAAAAATTACGAATCTATGAATTATTTGAACAAAAAAAAGCAGTGTATGTTGACTAGCACAATCATACATGCTTCAAAATGAGTATAAATAAGAGATATAAAAATTTAAATATAACAAAAATAGATAACTTTTTTCAGAATGTAAGGTTTTTTCCCCATCCACAACAGCAAAATTTTACAACTTTTTTACTTTAAAATCAAATTTGAAATGAAAAATTGATGCGATTTTGATTATATATATTTTTGAAAAGCATTGAAATACCTTCTTGTTATTAAAGTTTATTTAATAAGCGACACATCTAAACACGCATTTTGATTCTTGTTTTCAATACTCTCTAACTGAAATGAAATAAATATAATTATTTTCCCTTCAGTTCTGTTTATCTAACAACAAATTATATTAAAATGCAAAAGCTATCACAAATATTTCCTTTTACGTTTTATTTTATTGAGATCTATAACGAAAATTTTAAAGAATTTAAACAATTCGCTATTAGTTTTTTGTCCCGATACTATTAACCAATAACAGAGCACTTGTGTATGAAACACGGGTTAATAAAGTGCATGTTTATTTTATAAGATGTGTTCATAAGTGGATTTGATAAGAAGTAAATTTATTTTTCGCAAGGAAGAATAAATAAATAATCCGGATACATTATTGCATATTTACAATTCTAATTCTGAAAAAGTTTATTTCTCTTTTATTTATCCTTGTAACAAGCACTATAACGCGACAACTGCCGAAAGTTATGAAAAATAAATAATATATTAAAAGAAATTAACTAGTTTTATGTATTAAAATTTTGAATTGCTCCTCTTAAATGATAAGAATGAGAAGTGGATATTAATCTGAATCTCTCTAAAACATAGTTTTACTATCAGTTTTGTTACTATTAGCAAATGCCGCCCTTTGTGAAAGAATTCGATTGAAAAATTTACGGTACCTCCAAAACAGCCTACTGAAAAGTTTAAAGGCCAAAAAGGAGTGAAAGGAACTAAAAAATATGACGACATTTGCTAAAAGAAAACTCAACTTAAAGTCACGCAGAGCGGTTAAAACCTCTGAACAATAAATTTATCATACTTTTATTAGTGTGAACTGAAGAATGAAAAAAAAAGAAACAAACCTAAAATATTTAAAAAGAAAGCAGTCAAAGGTCACCAGTTTTCTAAATTTTTTAGACAAAAAGCTGTTTGTAGAATAAAAAGTAGCTAGTCAAGTGAATGGGCGGCATTGTTAAGCCTTTGCTTACGTGAGTACGAATAGCCTTTTTAAGGTAACATTTTTTCTTAAAAAGGCATTTTTCAGTTAAAGTAAAATCTGAACTGAAGCTTATCAGATTAAATTTTGAGCATACAGCTCTTTTTAAAGGATTTAAAATTTGAAAAGAGTACCAATTGTTACGCGGCGTTGCTTATCCTTATCTACAATCATTCCTAAAAGGCAGTTACTTTGTAATGAAATAAAACAAATGAAAATATATGCAATTTGGACTACTCTATAGAAAAAAAAACTGGTTTGTTAAAATTATCTAAAAGTGGTTCCTATTAAACATTTTCTTAGATAAATAAACTTATTGCATAATTCCTAGTAAATTACAAAGCTCACAACAAAAATTGGAAAGGAAAAAAAAAACTCCATCAAAGCACCATCGCATAGTGTACGATGAAAATCCAAAGAACAAAAAACGCCTAGAAAATTTTTATCAATATGGAAAGATTTAAAGACTTGTTGACTTTTGAAAGTGTTGCTTTAAACAATATATCTGAAATTCTTATTATGAAAATTAGATCTCAGCTTCCAAACAAGTTAATAAATATTCTGACCATTAAAAAATTACAAAAATATAAATAATGAAATTGTATCATCACAGTTATTGAGCCATGTGAACAGTATGCTAACTATCCTATTAACAAGAAATATTACATAATCATCTCAGGTTCTACAGATTTCTCGATACACGAGCCAATAATAAGAGGGGCACATATTTCACTTTTGCCCTTAGAAGCTCTCAGCCTACTTGATTATAGCTTCTACAGCCGATGTAACCATTTGAATAAATGATGTTTCCTGATCTAATGGGAGTAGGCAATTTTACGAGGGTTTCACACAATGGGAAATCTTTTAAAACAAAGTCAGATATTCTCTTGGCACTTTGCAGAGGTGAAGCCGCCGATTGTAAATTAAATTGAAATATTGTCTCTCAATGGTGAGGTGCAATAAAAAACCAACGGTTAATTTATCACGGTCTCACCCCTCTTTGCATTTAGGCACCTTTTCACACCTCACACGTTGGTGCGTGGAGCAGGTATTTAGTTTAAATATTCGGAACACTACATGTGCTGCGAAACAAGGAAAGACTACTTTTGTAACAGTAAATAACAGAGTAAGAAGCCCATAAACTAGACTGCAAACAATGCATAAGAGTCAAAGATCACTAGCCATTACAGCCCATCCACAAAGTGATAGAATCACGCGGGGAGTGTCTGGCCATTTGATGTATTATGGTTGAAATACCACACTTCTTATCGTAACGATAAATTAGATGCAATGACTCTGAAAGCAGTCTCTCTCGTCACCGCTATTTTAATATCAAATAAGTACAAATTAAAAAAGAACCTAATTTCAATGTTTGTTACAGCCAATGAAGGCGGGTTTGGAAATAGCGTGATTAGGTTCTTTTTTTAAAACTAAATGGTGTTGTCAATCGCAGCTCAATGTCATGTTCTCCGTAGTTAACTATTAAACCTATATGATTTTATTTCTGAGGAAAAAGCTCCTTGAAAAGTAAATTAACTAGCCAATTAAAATCTGACAGCACTATGGCTAAATTAAGGTTACTGATAATGGCTCAAAAATAATAACATTAAAAAAATTCGAGAATAAGACTAATGGAAAAAGAACAACATCTTCACAGAATGTGTTCTTACAAGTATTATATATTGTATTTCAACAAGTCTTGCATAGAAATGAAATAAAAAGGAAATTTAAATTGTCGTTTCGGTCACGACTTATCAATTTATTAAGAGGTTATCATTTTTACAACGATATTCTTTAAAATAAAACCAATGATCCTTATTGCAACATGCCTCACAAGATGATTTGAAATGTGACCCAATTATGAAAAAACATCCTAAGTTTTTAGGAAAAGCTTAACTTTCGAAAGATTTCCATTCAAAGGCTTTTAACCAGTTAATTTAAAAAATGATACCGATGAGTTCATTAATAAAATAAACAACGGTAATTATAAAGACATTGTATTGAGTTCGCGAAATCATAAGATGCTTCTGTCAAGCTACGTCTTGATTTCGCTGAAGATCCGTCGTGAAGCAGGGCTGATGCCCATTAAATCTAATAGGCTGAAATCCCTCACACTGTGTGGTGTGGACTAATTGTTTGTAATTGACTAATTGTACATTGTCCGGATAAATTTATTTGTCATTATTTAAAACCATTATATTTTTGCTACTACTTAAAATAAATGTGCATGTTTATTACTACAAAAACAGACAAAACGTGTGAAATATACTAAATTTTATGATTAATTCTTTTAAATACCAGAAAATCAACATCATTAAACTTGATATTGTTAACTAATAATCAGAGCTCAATTAAGAGTACGTGAGAGTAAAGTTAGGAGAAATTAAATATACGATTGTAATAAAACACATTTAAAGGCATTCAACAATATTTTTTTACTCAAGAAGAAACTTAAGTTGAACATAAATTCTTTAGCATAAAAACAATGAAGACAGATGGAAAATGTATTCTAAATTCTCAAAAATTTGTTTAGCATGTTCATAGCCATTTTAAATAATTTTCATTAACCTAAAAAGAGCTCTAATGAGCTAAAATGATTTTATACAAAAAGCTAAACACTTCACATTTTAAATTAAAGTAAACAGAATTCTATTTTCCCATTCAAAGGTTTGATCCACTGGTTGTTTATTAAAGTCGCATTTCCAAATTACACAAGAGCTATTGGGGATAGACCTCGTAATTTTGAACCATGGTCAAACGACGAGGACTTAAGTTACGACAAGTACGACGTGCATCATCCCCTATACACGTTGGATTTTTAGTAGTACTAAAACTCCATCTCATGAATAAACAGGAAGAATGTCAGTCACTAGTTTATGTCCATGAAGTTAAGATTACCGTTTCCTGCATACTATGGAATTAGGAGAGTAAGGAGCCAGCGCAGGTATAGTTCTTAATATTTGATCAAATGGCTCAAAATTGCAAAGTCCGTTACCAATAACCCTCATGTTGCTTCTAAGGACGACTTTAATAAACTATAAATCAACCAGTCGACGATAAAATAAGCATCTAAAGTTTAAAACAATTGTTATTAATTGCTATTCGTTTCAATTACTATCTCACTCTTGTAATTCTAATATAATAATGATTTGCTTCAATGCAATAATATTCAATCACTCATAAAAATTCAATGCAAAATATAACTTAAATCAATGTAAGATTATTTCTGAAAAGTTAAAAGGCTCACAATTAAAACATAAGTACATTTTTATTGCATCATTTTAGAGTAAAGATGCAAGGTACACTTTACTCTAAACTGTATAAAGTTTAGATGCAATGTTCAAAGATAATAGGTGATTTATAGTCTATATTCTCTCTCTCTCTTTTGAACCGCTTGAGTAGCTCCAGAATTCGTATATAAAAACCCATGAGCACTCAAGATAACTAAACTAGTTAGTTAATTCTTTAACTTGGAAAAAGAGGTAAGATTATATATGCATATATGCAAAAGCTGCGACTATATAATTCACGAAAATGGAATTCATAATATATATGCGTGAGTGCATGTATGCGAATGGATATTTCTTTACATTCATATAATTCAAATTTCTGACCTCGATTCTCATATTTTTACGTTTTAATTTCAAGAAATAACATGCAACGCTTGAAAAGAAAAAAAAATCACTATAAATCATTAAACTTACACTCATTTCTCTTTATTACATTCCCTTTTATCTCTATTTGATTTATCTTATCTAAATAATAATTAATTAAACAAAAGAGCGAAAAAATAATTCTTCACATTCATTGGCTCCTCTTTCTTCTGTTTTTCTAAATGTAAAATAAAAAATTGGTAGGATTTTTCTCTTGTTATATTCCTTTTAACTCTCGCATAAAAGGTATGGAATATTCAAACATGAATCCAACTTCCCGTCTCTAACGATACGCTTCTTTGTTCATAAATATATTTTATCTATCTTTAAGAACAGTATTAGGAGAATTTAATTCTAAAGATATCGGCAAAGAAAAGAAATAATTGTCCCCTTTCTGTTTGAATTATGGAACTCCACATCACTCTATCTACCAATCGGAAGAAGAGTGAACATTTCACTTTTAATCCCGAAGAATAATTTGCCAGAACGATATTCACTGCTCGAAAAGCGGATCAATTTTCCTTTTTTCAAACGAAAGAAATACATAAAGCCTTTTCTGAAGCTGGGGGTTTGAAGCGTGTAAAGAGAGGAAAAGCGCGAGCGGGGGATTCAAAGAAGCGCTATATTTTAAGAGTAACGAGGAAAGCTTATCCTCACTTGCATTTATTTTAATCTGAGGAAATAAAAAGAAAACAAGAAAGGAAGTACGTTGTAAATCGTCCCAATCACTTACGAACGAAAATTTTTTAGTTATTATTACTTTCCTCTTTTCTTTTTTTAGAGACTTCAGAGCGGAGAGTGACAAAGAAATTGGTTAACCATGAAAAGATGATATTAATGAACCGGGCAGAAACATTCATTACCTTTGATGTAACTTTTATCCCAAGGGGAAATGTGCAAAGTTGCTGTGCTCTTTAAAGAGAGGAGCCTTCCTCTCCCGATCACCACACACATTCGAGTGTTTCGACATAATTGTTTAGGAAGTTATTTCTTTAAGTTATTCTTAATGAATACTCGAGCACGACTAATTCTGGAAGCTATTCTATAGCACCTTTCGCAAGGAGTACAAAGTATTTTTTATCCACTTTGCTTTTTCAATGAGAGAGCGTTTCCCATCAACCCTATTATTAAGAAATTGAAGTAATTCTTTTTTCTTTCAACATAAATGGTTTTAATGGAATATTCTCAAAACCGAGGGATAGAACGCTGTTTAAGAGGAAAAAATTACAAAATGTCTCTATTGATTGCAGTAGTTGATGCCTTGCATGCGTGAAAAAAATTAAAAATTAGGAATGTTGTAAGAAATTACATTGAACTAAGTATAAAACAATCTTCAAATACAGTCGGACCTCTATATTACGAATCTCTTCCTTCCTTCCTCAGTGGCTCGACAGCCCAGGGTGGACCTTGGCCTTCTCAAGAAGCCTTTTCCAGGCCAACCTTCTTCTTGCTAGTGTTCTCCATTTCTTAATTCTCAAAACTAGGAGATCTTTGTTCTAGGCCATCAATCCATCTAAGATTTAGCCTGCCCTTTCTTCGTGTGCCAATTGGTTAGGCATTGAAAACTTTTTTAGCGGTGCGGTTTTCGTCTATTCTGACAACGTGACCTGCCCATTTAATTCATTGTATTTTGATGAAGTTAACAATGTCAGATTTTTTATATGATTGATAGAGCTCGAAACTTGAACTTCTTCGCCACATTTCATTTTTCTGAATTCCTCCAATAACTCCTTCCCTATTACTACAAAAGGTGATTCTTGGCTTAAGTTCTTTGCGTCCAAGGTTTATTTCTCGAAAGAAATCTCTGCTTTCGTTGCATCCCTTTAAATGTTCAGCATTTTTAAAAAGATCCTCGAAAAATATCCTTTTTTTTGCCCTATGAGTTCTTTTCTCCTCCATCTTTGTATGCAATCACTGAGTTTGTTAAATGTCTCTTACTCAAAATTTTACTATATGCAATCTGACTGAATAATTGACTGAACAATCATTGTCAAACCAGTCCTTTTTACTCTTTTTTTTTAACCTTTCCTACAACTTGGTTACCTGTTTCGATGATTGTTTCCTTTAGAGTATTACATTTTTTGTGTCTTTATTATCTTCATCAATAAAAATGTTAATTTCTTTGTAATTATTTTCAAATCGTTAGTGGAATTTTAGCTTCAATGCCTTATTTTTAAACTGTTCTCAGTCAAATTTTTTCCACACATTTTCCGCGACTCTTTCGAAAATCTGAAATTCTTGCTTTAACCTTTGCCATAGCCAGAAAATCATCTAAATCCAGGTTAGCCCCACGATAAGTTCTTACGTCCAATACATCTGACTTGTGTCTAGAATCAACCAGAAGATGGGCAATTTGGTTGTATGTGCCTCCATCAGGAGATCTCCAAGTTATTTCATGAAAGTTATTCTTATTTTACATAGCCTAGGTGACTTTGTCACAAAATCAATTAAAAATGGTCTAAGAGACTTACTCAAAATAAAAGTAGTGCCAAACATATGCTTGTTTTTGTCACAACTATAAACAATGTTAGGATTTTTCATTTCGATAATTCCTTTTCCTATCCATCTAACTTCCTGTATAACTAGAATATCCATCCGATAATTGGCCATCTGCTCTATTAGCATTTGCAGTTCTTTATTTCTATACAAAGACCGAATATTCCCAAATCATGTTCTCACGTCCTTGAAATCTATTCCATGTCGTTTCCTAGAAGTCAGACGGATATATTTTCTTCTTGAGATTTCGTAACAAGAGTTTTATTATGGGGTAGGGTTGTTAGCCCTACACCCACAGCCCCCGAATCTGGAGGATGGGTCCCATTTTAGTCGCCTTCTACGACACGCATGGGCTACGTTGGGACTATTTTTTCACACCCAGTCAAAACCTCTATTTTACGAATTTCTCTATTTTGCAAACTTTTTCCAAGAACCAAGAACATTTTACGATTTTTTTCGTAGAATGACCTCTAAGTAGCGAAGTACATTTTCTATTTAACGAATTTTTTCTCTTTTGATTCGATTTTTTTCTCTCTATGTTCAAAGTATTTCTGGACCTTAGTATGATGCAATTATAAAATCATTAGAAGATATTCAACGCGTATTACATTGCTGAGAAAATACACCTGACGGGTTTTGGGTGTATTGCAAAGATGTGAGGAGCCTTATGAGAAAAAAACCCCATTTTTTTCAAAAAAAAGAAAAGAAAATTAACACACTTTACCAATAATTAAATTTAAAGACGCATGTAATATATATATGATTAAAATTACTGGATATAAAAAAATGTTTAAAATTGCTTTAAAAAAGTCTAACTTTAAAAAAAAAATGTCATTAAAATTCATCAATTTTAATATAAAGTAATTTTTTTAAAGTTGAAAATACAACGTATTTCTAGACAATGTCCCCTCCCCTTTATTTTCTTTGCAAATTCCTTTTGATGGAAGAGATATGTAAAATAAATAGATATTAATTTACAAAAAAATATAGAAATAGTTCCTTCTTTTATAATATTAGTGTTGAGGAACTTAAAATCTGTTTTAAGTGGTTTTTAAAGTATTTGAAAGATGAATCTCCATTTTTAAAACGAATTTCCCACATAACGAACATTTTTTCCGGATTTAGCCACTTCGTTAAATAGAGGTCTGACTACAGCATACCTTTATTTCCACTTATGATAATACAGCTTTAAAAAAATCTATATCCATTCAGTTCCTCTGACAAAAATTTCGTAATTAAAGAAAAAGTTAACAGCGAACTTTCATCTTTATGCTCCATGCATTTTTGTTCAGGGAAAAATAAAGTTTAAATACTATACACTTCGAATTTCAATCAGCAATAGGCATTTACGGAATAATTTGAATTTCCTTTTAAAATATTTTCAAGTGTCTTCTTTCGAATTAGATCTACGAATAATTGACTATTTTAGAACATACAAAGAGGGGAAATCTCATTATTGCATTCATGATCAAATCTTTTCCAAATTTTTTCTTTAAAAGAAAAACTAGATTTATATCTCTTATTCTTACATTTTCCTGTCTATAAATAATTCCATACATTCTGAAAGCTTCCTCCAGTATCATTAAAAATGTTGGTTTTCAGACAGTTAAAACGATCATAAACGTTTTCATCCAATTTATATAGCTTTCTAAGCTATTACGTTAATAAGCAACTAAAAGTAGATTTTGTCATGTTTTCAAGAACATTTTTTTGCTGTGCTTTTGTTCAATATTCACGTAAAAAAATTACCGTTCAACATACCTAAGGTAATTTTCAAATTTAAATAAATTCAAAAGAAAAATGTTTGTTTCCTAATTTATACCTGTTTTTATACTCGGAATGATAAATATTCAATTTAACGCTATTCTCTCTTTAATATTTTCTGAATTATTTTTCTTTATCTATTTTTAAATGTACACTACTTATTTCAATTATGCCGCATTATTTCATTGATAACACAGAATATCGAATTTTTCAATTATTTGTATTTCCGTAAATACATAAACATAAAATTGTTTTTATAAGCGAAGCTTCTTTTGATAGTGTAGAATACGTTATCATTTCAGTATCATTAAATTTAAATAGTACTTAAATGTATAATTTTATTTTAAATTACAAATACGTTGCCATTTCAGTATCATTACATTTAAATAATACTTAAATGTATATTTTTATTTTAAATTACATTTTTTTATGAAAAACATTAAATATTAAAAAATCGATTATTTCATTTTAGAAAATTACGCTAATTAATGCATTAGATTTTGTCAAAATTTTCTTCAAAGAAGTTCCTTTCTTTTGTGAAAGTACCTTACAACACTACAGCGAGATTACACTGCTGACCACCGTAAATGCAACACCCTGAAGGAAGCATGCAAATAACATGAAATATACAACATGCATTAGCGGAGGTGAGATATGCAAATGATTAGAATTTCAGAGCAGACACACATCGCGCGCGCCTGTGGCGCCACCTCAAAGCGCTATTTAAGGCTTGGAGATTTCCACGAGTTCACGTTCGGCAATTGCGTTTTTCTTGTGGTTTTTTCAAAAAACGATCAGTTATGTCTCGTAGAAAACAGCGATCAGCTTTTGATCAAGTATCCGAGTTCGACAGAGGAAGGATAGTGGCCTACGGAGATTGTGGATTATCTTTCAGGGAAATCAGTAGTCGTGTTGGACGAAACCAAACAACTGTAATGCGTATATGTGACTGTTGGATGCAGGAGGGTACGACGGACCGACGTGGTCGATCGCATCCACCTCAGTGCACCACTTCACTTAAAGGACAGGCAAATTGTGCGCATGGCAGTGACCGATCGCTCAGTCACATCACGAACCATAGCACAGCATATTGAGTCTGTAACGCATCTTACAGTGTCTGCGCGTACCATTCGACGCCGTTTACAGCAGAGTGGTTTGTCCGCAAGACGTCCATTGCTTGGTCTGTCCTTGACGCAGAGCCACAGACGTCTCTGCTCGCTGCCAATAATGCGATGAAAGAAGGATGTGGGTGGTAGAATGGCATGAAGTTGTCTTTACTGACGAGTCATGCATCTGTCTGCAACACCACGATGGTCGGATTCGAGTCTGGAGACACCGTGGAGAGAGGAGACAGTTATGCGCCACCGCACTGGTCCTGCACCGGATATTATGGTATGGGGCGTTATTGGATATCACTCTCGTACTTCTCTAGTTCGCATTGCTGGTTCTTTAAACAGCCAGCACTACATCTCCGAGGTGTTGGAGCCAGTTGTCCTTCCTTACCTTCAGGGCTTGGCCACAGCCATATTTCAACAAGATAATGCGTGACCACACGTGGCATGCATTGTCCAAAGGTTCTTCGTCAATCACCAGATTGAATTGCTTCCCTGGCCGGCTCGCTCTCCGGATCTTTCGCGGATTGAAAACATGTGGTCCATGGCTGCTCAACGATTGACCCAGATTACACCCCCAGCTGCCACACCAGATCAACTTTGGCAACGTGTGGAAGCTGCTTGGTCTGCTGTACCCCAAGAACACATCCAAAGTCTCTTTGAATAAATGCCGAGGCGTGTGGCAGCGGTGATCTCCAATAATGGCGGCTACTCTGGCTATTGATTCTGGCAGGAACCACACTTCACAGAAGTCTATAAATTTAATCATTTGATACTTGGTCAACATGTTATCCACAAAATAAATTTTGTTGTGCTATTTCTTGTCTTTCTTGGAGTTGCATTTACGGTGGCCAGCAGTGTAGAAATGATCTATGTGGCAGCGGTTTCTGAATTTTCGATCACCGAGTCCCCCTCTTGTGTATCAGCGTGACATCGCAAACCCCCAAGATTTTGGTAATTCCACCCCAACCTAATATTTTTAATCAATTGATACATGTTCTAGTAGAGTTTTTTCGTTGGGGGTAACAGGGCCAGCTCTAGCAAATTCGCCGCTCCGGACAAAAATGAAAAATGCCGCCCCTTTACCCAAAGCAAAAAATTATAATTAAAAAAGATAAATTGTTCACATATATTAACAATTATAAAACTTTAATAATTATTTCGAACAGGCAGGATATATATATATATATGTATAATTTTATGTCTTAAAAAATACAAAACAATTCGAAATTATAATGACATAATAATTACTTATTATTTAAACCGAGTAAAATATAAGAAGGAATCGCCCATTTCAGCAAGCCAATTTTTATGAAACAGAGTGATACTGATGGTGAGCACCACAAGCGCTTATATCTTAACTTATAGTAACTGCATACAAAACTAAGATAAAATATCTCCTGTGGCTCCCTATCTACCAAAAACTCTTATTACCCTCTCTCCTTATGGATAGCTGACAGCGGACATCGTATGGGTGCAAAGAATGTCCATTGTGAACCTACACTTGGATAGGGAGAAAGTTACTGGGGTGAAAGATATGTAAGCATATCAGTTTCATGATTTAACATATACTCCAGCCTCAAAAACTTCAAGTTTCAACATAAAATAAAACTGATATTAAATATACAGTGTACAAAATAAGGAAATAAGATACTTTTAATGAAATATCAAATTCACGCAGTAATGTTCAGAAAATATATCAAATTTTTTGTAAGAATTTTTTTTTTCAAATTCGATCCAAATGACGCCCAGGGCAGGGGTCCGGTTTGTCCGGCCCAAAACCGCCCTTGGGGACAATTTAGTGACTAGTATGGCACACCTTTCAATTTTTCCACGCGGTCTTTCAGAGTCAGTAAAAGAGAGACAGTCAGTCTCAACGTTACATTAGAGACTCCGCGGACGCCCTAGAGAAGCACTGTGGGCCCCCAGAGGTCCACGAACCACAGTTTAAGAACCGATGATCTATGACATTCCAACTCCGATCAAAAGACGAGAACGATACCAGAGCTGGTACTTGTCTTTCAACTTCCACATCACGTAAGTGGGTGTTTTATTAATGTCGTACTGTGGAGCAACACGAAGGTTATTGGCGACGGGCCTTGTGGCGATATCTAAATAAGCCAGTAACAGCCTCCGGATAGAGGATATCAGTTTTGTCTAGCGGGTAAGTTACTTTGCTTCGAATCCATAGGTAATGGGTTCCAATCACCGACATTGGTGACTTTGGCTGAAAAGAAAAACGCAAACCTTCTAAAGTGTCGTGGTGCCATCTACCAGCAAAAAGAGCAATCAAAAGTCATCAGACCCACTTGACGCATCAACCAAAGTCGTCAGACTCACTTGACGCAACAGTAACAAGTCACAATATCTAGTTCGTTCGCCTCTCCACCGACTCACTAGTGAGGGAATACTGTGGTGGTATCTAAATAAGCCAGTAACAGCCTCCGAACAGAGGCTATCACTTTTGTCTAGTGTTTAAGATACTCGGCTACGGATCGATAGGTCGCGGGTTAAATCTCCGACAACTTCGTAATTTTAAACCAAGGTGAAGTGATGAGGGTGGGTGATACTTGAGTAGACAGACACCCCTTCTTCAAAATACGACATCACGCTACTACATTTGAGCTGCGAGAGATTTCACGTGCATCAGATCTTTAAACGGTGAATCATCAGCGACACTAGGGCTCGAACTCATGACTCGGACATGACCACTTTGCTACCATAGCCACTCCATATCATGTGAAGTTTACTTCTGTTTAACGAACAGAAGTGACATTATACATCACAACTATTTTTGGTAACATCAGAACAACATCAACCACCAGGTACCTCGTCCCTCAAATTTAGATAAAAATTTTTTTGTTTGTTTTTCAAAAAAACTTTTTTTTTCGGGCTGCTTTTTTTTTTTATTCTCGTTGAAAGAGATAACGAATAGGAATTATAAAGCAAATAAAAGTCATAAGTATTAATTTATATAATTACACCAACATAACACAATTTTTCTACAAGACAGATATTTTGTTTTTTAATAGTTAGTATTGATAAAGAACTTGTGTAAAATGGGTGATAAGTATGAGATAAACTCTGGAGAACTTTGTGTCTACGTATGATACACACGAATAATATATTTTTAGGTATCCTCTATTATAGAGACATTGAAACTATGTTAACTGAAAGAACTCTTTGGAAGTCAATTGTTTTCGCGTATAGATATGTATCCATATTCTAGATATTTTTACAGAACGAGAAAAATATGTGTACTCCAGTTTCTGTTTTGGAAAGAAAATCGCATTTAAACATATGTAATTTATAAAGTCCAGTTCAAAGCTCTAATACAGTGTTTCTCAATCTTTTTATCGCCACAGACTGGTAAGCGTTTGATTATTTTACCACGGCCCACTGAGGAGGGATGTTTATTGTTTATAATTTAAATTCTTTTAATTTAATTGTATTTAAAAACAGAACAGTGGCGCACACAGGAATTTTTCAAGGTGGGGTCCAGGGTCGAGAGTTCACCAATCTCGTATCATGCTCCAATACGCCGCCCAACATATTCTTTTGATTTTGTCGATTTTCGGGAACAAAGACAGTAAAAAATTTATTATTTAATAAATAATTAGCATTAATTAATAAAATTAATAATTAATAACAAATAATTAAATTTTACGTACTATATACATAGGATTATAATCAATCGAAGAAGAAATCAAGGGCTTTGAGGGGAAGATCCGGACCCGTGGACCCCCTTGTGTGCGCCACTGCTTCAGAATAAAATACAGTTAAGCCAAAAAAGGAATATAAAGTGATTTAACATGGAATATAAAGATATTTCCATAAAAAAGTTGCACAAACCCGAGAGAAAAATACACCACAGTAAATAAAATATAAACAACTTAATGTTCCTTCTGCGGCTCGATACTAGTTTATCCACGGACCGGGGGTTGGGGATCACTGCTCTAGTATAACGAATTAATACAAGTACTGCATTAAAAAGCTCATCAGTTATGAAATAATACCAGAAACATTCTTAGAATTTTCCAAATAGAACAGTAGCAATCCGCATCAATATGTTGTAAACTTTTGAGGATTGAGCCAAAAAAATAATAAATAAATAAATAAATAAATAATAATAATTATTGGTCTTCAAGAAATTAAAAAATTTAATAGGTGTTTAATCAAACATAATTTAATCAAAAATAAAATACAGTAACTTACATTTAAAAGGAATTTTTTTATTAGGCTAATTTAAAGCCCCGCGTAACACAATGGAGCCTTAAAAGAGAACTGCATACACGCAAGTAAAATTTCGGTAAGTGCCCCTTCGATAAGCAGCAAGGAAAAGAAAGTGGAGAGGCTGGTATTGACAGAAGAGCAAAGTCACGCGTGCAGATGGATCGCTCATTTCGGAGACTGTTTTTGTCCAAGAATTAATAGGAAGGTGTCGAAAATTGCGGTTCTGATAAGGACGGCTTCCCGAGAAGAAAACTAATAATCGGTTATAAAATATTGCTGGTGTCTTTCGACCAGGAACAGCATTAATGAGCGGGGGCGTGGAAAACTGCCGATCAATGAAGTTTTTGTTCTGAGCATATATATATCCCGATAAAAGGGAGAGAAAACATCCCTCATTGAGTTCTTATCACCTCCCGAACATCTCCCCTTGGCCTTGCGTCCCCCATTGGCTGAGAATCGATCCAAACTCGAGTTCACTTGGCAATGTTATACCTTTATTCATCATACTTTATAAACAGCAGTGCTCGATAATCAAATCAGCTTTAAAAAGAGGAGAAAAAAGTGGATATCGCTCGGCGAAGTTTTAACGGCTTATATTATCAGCTTTCGTTAAAAACTGATTAGCAATTTAAAATACAAAATTTTATTTTATTAAAAAATAAAAGTTTTATACTTGTTTTAATCGATTAAAATGTTTTATGCTTCGTTAAAAATGGTTGTAATGAAAGCAATTCAAATATAAGTAAAGCCCCCAAAATAGGAATTTCGCAATATACCGTATAATCCGGCGTTGAACGCGCACTTTTAACTGAAAAAATAAGATCAAAATTTAAGGGTTATACGCCGGATATAAAAATGATAGTTTTAAAAATAAAGAAAAGATAAGTATAAAAAATTAAATTTCTATATGTATGTAAACACTGTTTATTTAACAGAAATGACAAATCATATGAACGATCATTTTTGGATAACTAGGAAAAAAATCGTCCATTGTATCTTTATGTACCATCCTCGAATGGTGTTTCTTTTTCACTATCACCTGGGGCGTAGCTACCGCCGTATTAGTCGTACCAATGTGATACGGGGCTCCCAAGCTACAAGGTCTCCAATATATGTAAGCAAAAATAGTAAAATGCTTTCAATAGTTCCTGAGTTCCATTACCAGAGCTTCCATTTTCAAAAAAGGCCCCCCCCCCCTCCCAAGGAATTTTGATGCAAGTTCCTACGCCAGTAACTATCATTATACTGTGACCTTAGATAAATAATTATATTCCGTTCCATTTACTTCGCTAGATATACTACATGTTTTAAATGGTTTTTTTGATATGCCAGGCTTTAATTTTATTCCATGCTTTAAATATTCACTCACACACTATTTTTAGACTTTAAAAGGTAAAAGCATTGTACATGTACACTTCAGAATTTTTCATAAAAATAGGTGTGCGATATACGGCGAATATACCTAAAACTTAAGAAATGCAACTTGAAAGTATAGGTGCGCATCATACACCGGAATATGCGGTAACCAAAGAACAGGGATAATTTTTAACACTTATAAAAAAAAAAGGCTTAAATTTTAAGTTTTTGATTTTTTTAACAAATGTCTCTTTCATTGAAAGCATTATTATTTATCATTTCGGAATACGTATAATAACGCATTGTAAAACAATTTCAGGTGTTACATCAGCACTTTTTCCTGGACTTTAGGAAGGTGTTACATCTGCACAGTTGGCTGACACTGAGAATTTCTACATCCTGTTTATGTAAGAAAACCAAAAATGAAAATTCGTTCGAAAACCAACAGCAGAACACATTCGTCATTGCTTTAAGTAGTCATTTCATCAGTCTCGGTACACTACCATGTACTGGAAGTCAGGGACAAAAATTGCGATCATAATAATTTTCGTCCAGAAAATCTGTGATCCTTAAAAAGGTCACTTTCCAAATACAGGAAATAGGAAGAAAATCACTCAGCTTGGAAACTTAGTACAAGATTTCTTCCGCTGGGAACGTCGTACTATTTTCTACGCAAATAAGCGAAAGTAAACGACAACTATTACAAGACCTGCCCAAAGATTCGGGCAAATTTACCGGCTAATTCATCCTGTCGATTGAAATCATGCAAGTTTTTGATGAGGTCTGCAGATACCAGAATCTTTTTCACCAGTCATCCATGCGTTTCTAGGTTCAACAAATGCGCCGTCTAGCGCATCGGCGGTTGACCAAACAAGTGGAGGATGTCGAAAAATGTCCTCAAGATTATAAACCCCTTCCCCTTTGGTCCCCGCTTCGAATCAACGATCGCAATTGTCGGAATTCCGATTGCAGGCTGAGATAGATGTTTCAATGCGACCGAAAAGTAGACCCAAAATTGCGTCCTAAAATGGTTCGAGGCCGTTCCAAATCGCTACAGTGCAGTCAAGGGCGCAATGTTTTGGTGACATTACCGTCATCACGCATATCCACCACTTCGATCCACACCTAAGCTTCACTGGAAAGATGAAAAATAATAATAATAATAAATCTCGAAAGTCGTGGGAAAATCGGGCACATTTCCGCTAGTGCTCGAACTCATCTAAGTATGGGAAAACGGAAAAAGCAACTTTACAATCACTACGGTACAATGCACGCGGAAAGGTCTATCATCTTATCATACACGTACGCGTTCTGTGTACAATAAATACAACTGACATACGTGAGTCTTATTGCTTAAGGTATCCGACTACGTTCGGAACCACGATTTTAAAAAAACGCATAAATGGATAATTTTCATGATATTTAGTGTCATTTAGATTAGAATACATGTATAAAATTGTTTTAAGGACACATTTTGACAAAAAAACTTTATTTAAATACAATATTTCGGCAAATAATTAACTTAGAATAACCTTTTTTCAAAATGTTCTCCTTTTGTGAAAAAAATGCTCCTATTATAATAATATTTTGCCTGTATATAGCTCAGACCTCTGTACAGACTCAACTATGATTTTTTAAAAATTCACATTATTTTCAGAGTTACGACCAATTGAAATATAATGATCAGCGTTTTTTTCTTAAAATTTCTCCCCTCTGTTGTCGTAAAATATGGATAAACCCACATCTAAGTTATATATTTCAAAAATTCTACTTGAGCTTCTGTACAGAGGTCTGAGCTATATACAGGCAAAATATTATTATAATAGAAGTATTTTTCACAAAAGGAGAACATTTTGGAAAAAAAATTATTCTAAGTTAATTTTTTGCCAAGATATTGTATTTAAATAATTTTTTTGTCAAAATATCCTTAAAATAATTGTATACATGCATTTTAATCTAAGTGGCACTAAATATCATGAAAATTATCCATTTATGCGCTTTTGCAAAATCACGGTTCTGAAAGTAGTCGGATACCTTAAACGAATTTCACTCAATTTATCATAAGGTACTTATTAAAGTGTTTTTGTTTAAGGCCACGAGAAAACTCCTTGATAAATAGGCGTATATGAGTTTGTTCTATATTTGATTAGAATATTTAAACAAATATTAAATGCAATTTATCGCTTATGAAATTATTTGTTAGTGATACAAACCACACAATAAAAGTATTCTCTCATATGGCTATTTTCAGTTAATTATTCTGAAACGTTCAATTTTAATTTAGGTTTAAAAAATAATTTCTCAATGACGTACACTACAGCTGATATAAAAATTTTAAAGTTTTTTTTTTGAATCGTTGTGCTTTTAAACAGAGAACAAATTTTCTCAATAATACAGAAGACAGTTATTACATCTATAAACTACAACTCATTTGATATAAAAATAAAAAATATATTTTCCATAAAATAATTTTTTTACAATAATTACACTAAACTAAATTACAGCTAAATAAAATAACGTTAACAATATATTTAGGCTTGATTATAAGAACATGGTTTTCAGAGAACTTCACAGAAATCAACAAGATTTAGAGCTGATATTCTTAGAAATAACTATAAAGAATGTTGATGTAGCTGGCATTAAAAAAGTAATTAAAAATAAATTTAAGCAACTAGAAAGCAAGAGATGAAATAATAAACATAGCCCCGTTTGTGAACAATTATAGCGCAAATACAGCTTCAAAAAAGGACTAAAGATTAAATTAACTAAAATAAAACGAATTAAGTAATTCGTTTTTATACTTAAATAAACATTATAGAAGTAAATGGTTATTTAAAAAATAAGGAAAAACTAGTCGGACAATAATATATGAGAATGTGAACTGTCCTAAAGCATTTTTTGAATTAATATAATTCAAAATGAAGTTTCAACAATGAAAATTGTGAATAAGATCAAAAGCATTTTTTTAACTAATGTTTTTCACTAACAATTGCTTCATTTAATTTAAATGCTTTAAATTTTATTTAGCAATGTAATTTGAATTAGAATATAATAACTTAAAACTAGTATTGTGTGGTTGATACAAAAATTAATAAGAGTTCCAAAAACAGTCTTACAAAAGTCTAATATATGTTAATCAAAAAATTTTATATATCTCTAGTTAAATAAAGTGAACTTTCCCAATTTGTATTCTTATAAGAAATTTGTTGCAATAAAAATATATATAAATCATTGGTATATACATATAACTGAATATTTCCCTGAAAGTAATAAAAATTAGACCCATATAATGCGACCATTTATTGAAAAACTGGTTACTCTACACACAAAAGCAAATCTAATTATGTATAGTGGCAGACTTGAAAACTTATTAACAGAAAATAAATCGCCAAGAGGTTTTCTATAATTACTTTATGACTATAATCATGATAAACGATCGACATCTATCTAAAAGCAAGCTTTTACAACTATCCTAAAGTCACGGATTATTTCAGTTAAGATAGTTAATGCTTTCATTTATATTGAGGGCATACTTTACAATTGAGACGCGGGAATTCCGTAACATGTATAATAATAGGTTAAAGCAATAAATAAATGTAGCTGAACTCTTGACTTCAGGTTTGGTCGGCGCCCACACTTTTACAAAATATTCTATCTTTTTTAAACTTTGAAAAGACATTTCGGATATAAATTAAGCAGTTGACAAAGCGAGGTCCGACAATTTAGGGAACTTCTAAAAAGTGTTTATGTTTTTTTACATTTGAAGGGCAGGTTCGGTGTCTTTGGTATATACGAACGTGTCTTAGTATATACTGGGAAAGTCAAAAGTGAAACCACTGTTTTTCACGGATGAAAAATTACCCTTTCAAGGGATTACAATAGCACGGAAATCGACTCCGCTCTTGTCAAGGCTTTGCTTGAAATATATGACCATTTACAAAGAACACCATTCCGAAGTGCAGCTCGCATCCATCTCAGTGTAGGTCTCGAGAGCAAAGGACAGTTTTAAAGTAAGTCAATTGTTACTTTCCAATGGCATACATACATGGGATAAAAAATTTAAAGAAAAAAGAACTACATGGACAAGTTCAGCCCGATTCGAAAAATCTCGACAAAAATCAGTACAAGGACACAAACGATTTCCAAACGTCTCGGAGTTTAGTTCCTTTTTATAATACACGATATTTTGTTCGAAAGGAAAAATATATTAGATTCATGTTCCAATGGGGTATTTAAAATTCAGAGCTAGTTTTCTTGCTTTTGATGCTCAAGAGTAATGTGCAAAGTAAAACACGCTTCCGGTACATAAACATTGGGTATGTAAAATATTTCCAAACGTTAAATTAAAATAGAGACAAATTTTCATGAAAAAGATGTTAGTTTCGATCAAATGTGGAACTAAACTTAACTTCGTTTTCATCAGCATTTAATTTTGGTACTGTATATTTAATGAATGAAGATGATATTTAAATATTCATACTTTAGACAGGAACTCTTTAAATTTAATTTATGTGCAACGTATATATAATAAATGGATTTTACTGTTTTCTACACTGTGATGGTAAAGAATATATATGTATAAGTTTATATAACATATATATATAATAAAATAAAAAATATATAAACTTACACATAAATACAAAAACTGCTGAGGAAAACATAGAAGCAGTATATTTAATTGAATCACGACTATTTATTTTGGATCTGTATTAATATGATATTATATATATAAATTCAGCTTTATTTAGGTTAATTTCTTATAATCTAGAGCGAAATTTATGATTCCTGTTTTAGTATGAGCATCTATTGAATATTGCAATAGATCGGTTATTTCAAAGTTAAATTTTTATTACTGTTTCGAATAAAATGTATCAATGTGGTTACCTTTTCCAAGAGATTTAATAATAAAGGAATCTTGCTGTAATCTTGTTGTCAGGTAGATAGTCAAATATTTAGAAAAATCATATGCATTAAATGTATTAATCCAGTTTTCACACATATACTTATCATGAAAGTAAATACATTTTTAAGTATTAATTTTTTTTACTATTACTATTTAAATTTAAGTAACTGAAAATTGATTTGGAAGGGTCATAAGTTTACTCGCAAATGTGTTTGTTGTTTGAATATACCTATTAAAATAACGAATATATGGATGAGAATAAAGAGTTTAAATTTAGAATTTTTTCAGAAAGAACAGCAACTTGCTACTGATCTCTTACCGAGTGCACAACTCTCTAAACTAATGCCTATATTATTTATAATTATGAAATTAAATTTTACACATTTGCTTAATTCACTAAACGTCACAGAAAAAGACTTAAGAAAAAATTTATTGAACTGATTTTCTGGACTTTTGCAAAATTAATACATTAATGATGCTGGTGTAAAATCCATAATTCATCAGTTTCATCATTCAGCACATAATTATTAGAAAATAATGATGTGCAACGTTTTATGAATTAATTATTATCAATGTTTGTCACAGAATATGTGTCTGCAGTTTTCAGTGAAAAGTCGTACACTTTTAGGAGGAATTTCTGAAAGAAATAGATTTTGATTTTCGAATTTGATTATTTTTCTTTTAAAAAAAAACTAACAGTTAATACCTAACATAAGAAGTGAGGTATTAAAAATATGACTGAGTTTTAAGAAAATGTTAAGTTCTTTAAGAAAATACTTTTAATATATATGTCTCTATCTATCTCTATCTCTACATATAAAGAAATAAGCACGAGTTTATCAGGTCCAATCAAACCTCCCACATTTCGAATGGCTAAGATTTTTATGTATACAAAGTACTGTTATAGCAAATAATATATATACATATATAAATTTAAGTCAATTCCTACTTAGGTCAACAAAGAAAAATTTTATTAACACCCTTTTATAAGCTTCACTTGTATGTAACGGAATCTGAACCAATTTTTACCCACTTTATATAAAAGGTCAGATTAATTGGAAATTTTTCACACTTCTTCAGGACAGATGACATTACAATAATTTCATAATTTTGTTCCAATGTCCTGATCAGGATTAACGATTTCCCATTTCCAGATCCCATCCCACATCTGGCGAGGATTTTAGATCCCATTTCCAGATTTAGCGACTAAAAGGTTAAGTTATAACTCAGTTCGATTAACTATAAAAAGGCTTTTTTTTTGTTTTTTAAAACTATAATTTATTTTAGTTACTTTTTGTCAAATAGTTACAATTAATATAAATATGTATATACATATGACAAATCAAAATATTAAGTGACAAAGTAAAGAGCGATTTTCCTTTCTATATATGATGTTGAACTATTTTTTTTTTGCTCGTTTGTTACTATTTATTCATTAATTACATTTAATTATTCTAATAAAATAGTACAGTAAAAAAGAAATCCCATTCTCAAAAATTAGGCCAGTCCAAGTGGGATTCGAACCCACGACCTATGGATTAGAAGCCCAACGCGCTATCCATTGCATTACAGAGACACAACGAATGATTTTCCTTTCTGTAATTGCTGTTGACCTATTATTTTTGTTACTATGTATTCATTTTTTTAAATTTAATTAATGAATAAATATTTGAAAAAAACTGTATTAAGATCACGTGTCATCCACTGTAAGTTTAAAAAAATGTATTTGAACTTGAATGGATGAATAGAAAGTATATTATTAACAATTAAAAATTTGAACAAGACATATATATATATATGGGGAGAGAGAGTGAACTAATAGTAGAGAGAGAGAGAGAAATTGAAAAAATAAGAACACATTTTCCTTAGCGATCGTTTCTAAAAGTATTATTTTGAAAGAGTTCTTACAACAAATAATTGAGTAAGAAAAATTGAAACAAACTTAATAATAAAAATCCATTAAAGAAATAAAAATGCAAAATTTTCTTCTTATAGAATAGTTTTAATTAATAATGCATAAAATTTCCGCTACAATACAGAACTATAAGTTAAAAATTAACAATCAGCATTTACAAAGGACATATTAAATGATTTTAAATACAAAATCACGGGAAAAAGATCACAAAATGAATTTATTATTAATTCTTCGAAATCCTGATTACAAACAATAAAAGTTTAAAAAACATTTTGAGCAAGCTATATAACCTTTACAGCGCATTAGATGTTAAGTAAAGTTGACTTTAATCTTATAGTTACTAAAGTTTTGGAAACAGAAATAATCTTTGAGTTCACCACCTTTCTTTTTAGATAAGATAACAATTCTTTATAGTGTTTTTATTTCGTTTTTTTTTTTTTTTGGCATAGTTTTCTTTCACATAAAGATCAAAGGGAATCGTAAGTTACCTCAACAAGCCCCGATAAGACAACGACGATTAAAGACAATATCACAAACCAGCGACAATAATCCCAAAACTACGAGAATTCTCAAGCAACTCTTGAACTTTCACCTAGAACTAATTCATGACCTGTAGACAGTTACCTAAGTGGCCTCCGACTCCATGAAGAAATCATATAGCAATCTTATATTTTTAGTGCGATTTCATTTTCCTGGTTCTAATTTTAAAATGGAATACGGTACGTTAGAGTCAACTTCTCACAATTTCGACAACATTAATGACATGTTTTACTGTGGATAAGCATAACCTTGCAGTAGAGGAGTTTCAAGAATAATTCACTTTTCTTAAACAAACATAAGGGTAAAAAAATAGTGAATTATTAATTCCAAATTCTATCATAAAGCTGCAAAAATTACGTTTAATAATTTTAAATTAGCGATATTTTACATAAAACAAATTTAAAATAAAATAAATTACAGTTTAAAAAACTAAAAAACATCCTTTTATAGTTAATCGAACTAAATTGTAACTTAATCTTTTAGTCGCCAAATTTGGAGTAAATCCCCAAATTAAAGAAATAGGACCTGAAATTAGTCGCCAGATGCGGGATGGGATCTGAAAAAGGGAAATCGTTAATCCTGATGATCCTGATCAGGACAATGAAACAAAATTATTAAATTATTGTATTGTCATAGGTCCTGGACAAGTGAGCAAAATTTTGAATTAATCTGACCTTTTAATGTGGGTAAAAATCGAGTTCATTCCATTACATACAAGTGAAGTTTATAAAAGGGTGTTAAAAAAACTATTTCTCATTGTAGCAAGGAACTGAAATAATCTTATCTCAGTTTTCTCAGCTAGAGATTTTGCTTTTTCCTAATTTTAACTGATTGTTAAACTTTTTTCTATGAAATCCTTTTAATTAATTTTAAATAATTGCAAGTTATAGCTCAATTAAAGCCTTGTTCGAATTATAATAAAAAAATGTTTTTCATTCCGTTATAATTAAAATTTATTGGGGACCCCACTCAGAAATCGAAATTCACGATTGAAAAATGTTAAAAAACAAGACTAGAAGGAAACAATAGTGTTGTGTTATTTTTTTAAACAGCACGAGGTATATTTTATCGTAAGTTATTGATGAAAAGAACATAAAAATCATCTTCGGAGAAGTGGGCTCTAAAGTCTTAATCTTTTTTAATGCATACTACCAAAAATAAAAATCATATAGAAACTGCAATCTATTTTAAGAGACTTAAAGACATATTTAGTTTTAACGTTCTTCCATGTTTCGAATATTTTATTTAAAAAAAAAAAATGCAAAATTTTGTGGGTACAAAGTAATGATTTTATTCACAGAACCTTTTACTTGTACAAATAAAAAATAACGTCCATAAATGTTCTTATGGATTTTAAACAGACCCGTTTCAGTTATTGGTATTAAATCTAAATAAAAAAAGATTACCATAACTTGTTTGAACTATTTTACTGTTTTAAGAAATTTTTTTTATGTACATAAAATGAAGAAAGTCCCTTATCTAAAATAAAATAAATTACATGCCCCATTTTTGTATCAGTACAATGGATGCTGTTAGTACAATTTTAAAAAAAAATGTCTTTCAAGCTTTTGAGTTATTTTTACATCTAATATTTAATGTTGTATTTTAAAATGTATTAAATATCTCTCCGTATATATACAACTCTATCTTGCATAAAAGATTACATTTTACGCATTTCAATTTTTGCTTTAAAATTGTGACAGTATGATAATTTAATGCATATCCTTTGGATACCATATATGTTTTTAAAAACCTAATAATTTTACGTTTATAATCAGTACGTACCGTATTTCATATAAAGTGCAGTTGGAAATTATAACCCAGAGTTATTATTACCGTCATTATTACAGAATGATTATCTGAATCAGAAGCAAATAGTTTAAAATGCGGCCAAATCTGACGTTCCATTTTATTACTCCATATGAATACTTATCGTAAGAGATATGAGATTTCTTGAACAAATAACCTTTTGCCTGCATGCGTAGTAATTGTACGCTGCTACAGTGTGTACAGAAGAAATCTTGCAGTGCCTAAACCGCTCCGTCAACCTTCAAGGTTCACCACGCCTTTATCTTTGAAAACCGAGTTTTCTACGGAGAGTGAATAATATGCTCTCCTATTTCAGAGATTATTAAAAAAAGGAAAGGGGTAAGATCTATGTGGATCTCGCATGGACGTTAACCTTGCATTAACGCCGGCGCTTTTCTTAACGCGGCAGATCGGCCCTCAGGCAAAAAAAAGTTTATCTGACGACCATCGAAAACCTGCATTCAAAAGAGTGACCTTAGTTCCCCCTCTCCATTACTCAAATACAGCGTTCCGATTATTTGAGGTTAAAAAACAAAAGAAGCGGTCATTTTAGTTAGTTTAAATAAAGAGTTTCGTTATTCACAGCGTCCAGCAGTCCACCACCTTAACAGGAACTGTAACCACTGTTACAGATACGCAATAAATTACTGGAGCATCCACGTTTGTATTTATTGCTGCTGGGTTCCGACCCCCACCTGATGTATGTTCTGGACACAGACACTTATCCCTCTTAAAACTGGTACCGAGGGATGAGGAAAGATCCGGGCTCTTTGAAACAGGACCACCTGCTTCGAGCCTAGTGAAAAACCGGCTTCTATTGACTTTCGAGAGAGCAAACGCTATCGGCATCTTTGAGAAATGATTAAAAATAACTGGCTGCTAATGATCCGGTCCAGAACGCCACTGTTCGTACCTAGCAACGCTCAAGAATCGATCATTTTACCTGTTTGACCTTTGCCTTTTATGGTAATGTGGATCATCCTTTCCGAAAATGTCCACGCACTACAAATGATGCCACTCTACTTGCATCACCAGCCGCCTCAGACTGCTCGGAGAAGTCACAAGTGCGTGAACTGTGCACTTAAGTTCACGACGATATGAATTCAGAATAAAGAAGAAGTTCCACTGACGCAATGTATTTATTCAGGATTCATGTACGTCAGAACTAATAACTGTATATAGGCGTTATGTTACCAAATATATATGTGTATGATAAACTCGATAGGACATGTAGAATGAGTTGTATAATGCGCCTAGACATCGTACATGAAAAATATATACATGGAATATTTCAGTCAACATTATGATAAATAACTAAGCCTCTTACTTTTCCGAAACGTCACTTATTTCTTTTCAGAACTTTCAATTAACAGTATTTATCTCAGCAAGAACGTTGTAATTTACTCATATTTGAAGTTTTTAAAATAATAGTAAGAATATTCTTTAATAACAATGGCAATATCTGTACTCGCGACTTAAGCTGTAACTACTGTAGGTGAGGGAAAAAACTCTTTTTTCAGAATTTTAAACTGTCAACACTTTAGAGCAGGGGTACTCAACCTTTTTTTCTGCTGGGTTTCATACATACGTCAGCTATTTCACGCGGGCCGCATACATATGTTAGTTATTCCATGCGGGCTGTAACATGAGGATAAAAGGGGGTGGGGTGGAGAAAAACTTTAAAGAGAAATTCTGTAAGACCAAGATAACATTGTAAATCTAAAATGTGGGAAATTGATCAAAATATTATAATGCCTGTTTTTTTTTAATTATTATTTTTATATTTTTTATTTTTGTCATTAACACTAAATTAGAAGCATTTAAAAAAATATACCAATTTCTGCATCAGCAAACGGTTTCATATGGTTACCAATAATATAACAAACTTCATAGGATGTCTTTGCTACCACTGTGATGTTACCACTGACAAAGATTATTCAAGAAAGCCTATTTATCACATCTTGAAAGAGATCTTCGAGGAAAAGCATCACTGAATGATTCCTGTTTTATTGGTATTTTTTAAACACAAGCACTTTCGTGATTAATCAAACAATTACTGATCCATTTTTTTTAAACAAAAGAAAATCAATCTCCCAATCGTCTTGAAACGATATATTTTCTTCAAATATTCTTCGCTTGCAAGATATGAAAAATAATTAAAGATTAATTCCACTCATAAAATTGTCCCTACTCCACTGTTGTTTGTTATCACTAACCGTAACCGTTACAAACGGAAAAAGAATATCAATTCGCACCCGCACGACATCGACAGCAAAAAGTAAAACCTATATATTTGATTTCTTGACTAAGAATTTCACACCAAATTTTTAATACAGTGTCCTTAAATAAGTGAATTTCTCGGAGGAATGGGCCATGACCGGGTCACTCAAAAAGGTTCGGTGGGCCGCAGGTTGAGTATCGCTGTTTTAGTTCCCCGAACACGTCATACATTTAGGTGGATCTTTAAAACTTAAAATGACGCTTTCTAAAAATGCCATCGATCAAACAAATAGTTATTCCTCAAAGATCACAATTATATATTGTATGAGATAATTTAATTAATATAACCACTGTTTCTGTCAAATTCAGTTTTAATATATATTAACGAGAATATACAAAGAATAAATATTCTCAAAACTTGAAAGACTTTTTTTAATGTAAAACTTCCGAATGTACCTCTAATATTTAGTTTCTCAGAAGAGTTCAAAATTGAAATAAAATTGCACTTAGAATTTATAATTTTTTATCAAATATTTTTCTGGGCAATAAAAGGTTATTATTTGGGGTGAACAACAATTATACATTGTTATATTAGTATACTTAAACATATTAATATATTGTTTCATATATATAGTTATGCAAACTAATTTAAGGGAACATGGTACGATTTACGCAAAAACTTTTAATTTAAGGATTTTCAAAATATTTTGGTTGTCTCCTATGTGTGTATACTATGTAAAACAGATTTTGTGCTCAACATTTCATAAGAAGCTAGTCATTAAATTTTTTAAGGAAAAAACTTAAAATTTGTAAAGTGATTTTAAAATGCTACTCCTCCTACAAAAATTTACGTACACGCATGAAATTTGATTTACAAGTAAATCAAACTATGTGTAACAAAAGTTGGTATGGGTTTTGCGATAACATGACTGGTATTCGTACAATACTTCTTTTTATGAATACTTATTGAAAATTCCCTAAAAAATGTATAAATTATGAGTTCAATTATTTTTAAAAAAATTAATATTGCTTTGACAACTTTTGTTACATGTACTATTGTCAATAAGTAAAAAAAAAAAAAAAATTCAAATCATTAGGCACAATAGAAAAACGCCTTAGCATTTTAAATGAAAACAAACTAGTTATTTTATTTTTCTGAGATAAGTAAGTTTAAAGTTTTGATTTGCCGTAGGGATGTTAATAAAAACGAACGTAAAAGCTATATCATAATTCTGCGTTTTTTAAGTTAAAAGCTTTCAAATTTTGTGAGGTTATAGAAGAGTATATGAAGAATAATTTAGGATAAAAAAAATTAGATTTGATTTTTTGACCGATCTTGTGGTCAATTGAATCGTACTGCGTCCCCTTAAAAAAATGAAAAACCTTATATGTGACAGTTCACCAGTTAACCATAATTTTAAATAGCCTCTAGATATTTTTGAAATAGTTAAGCAGAGTTGAATTTTTTGAGCAAATGAACACATCTTTGGTAAAAAAAAAAAAAAATCTAATATATTACGCTCTTTCTATTGCGTTCCGCCCTATTTATCGCCAGATGAGATCAAATATCTAGAACTACTGGGAAAGCGTCCCATTTTTAACAAATCATAGGTAAAATATTTTGCTCTTATTTATAGATCATTATAGGTCGAAATCTATCACTCTTCAATAGAGCAAACCACGGTTAAATGACAGTTACACTTTCGCAAAAATAACCGTTAAATCAGAAGTGTCATTTCACAGAAAAGTAAAAAAGCACAAACAGAACAAGAAAGTACTAATAGTTTTATACGTCAAGTTTAAAAAATACTTAAAAAATATATGTAAACAGGGAAATAATAACTTAAAATATAAATGTTTATAACTTTCTCATTTCGAATAACGATTTGACCTTTTCTTGTTAAAGGTCAAAGATTAGTCAATAAAAAAAGCTAGTTTAGTGATATTTTTAAAATATGAAACATATGAGGTACTAATTTTAAGGTTAGCTTACAAGAATTTTTAGCTTATGGGGTCTGAGGGGTGTTAATTTTTTCTCGAGGGGTGAAAATTTAAACAATTTTCAAAGAGGTATAATTCTTTTAAATTTAAATTAAATAATTCGAATCTTTTACACATTACTTATAAGGAATTGTGGTTTCAAAAAAGTACAAAATGTTTGAAATATAATCATAATTTTAAAAATTATAAGCATATGAAAATTCTGTAATAAATATTAAGTAATTTTTGCGTTGCGCACGCTATTTTCTAAAATAGTAGCCTCTGATGTGTATAAAACTTAATAGAATTATAAAATGTATCATACTCTTTAACCCTACATCATTTAAGAATAATATATCTTTTGTATTTCAAAATATTTGAAAAATATTGAAATTTTTATAAAAAATTTTGAAAATGGAATTTTTTTATTTTTTTAAAAATTTAATTTATTATTCTACTAATATAATATTACTACAGTCTAATAAGGATACATTTAACTTTATAAATCAACTTATAGCTAGTAATTAAAGCTACTATTTTAGAAAATAGCAAGCGCAACGTAAAACTTAATAAATATTTCTTATAGAAGTTTCTTATTTTCATATGCTTGTAATTTTTAAAATTATGATTATATCTTATACATTTTATACTTTTATGAATCCCCATTCCTTTATAAATAATATGTAAAAGATTCGAATTATTTAACTTAAATTTAAAAGAATTATACCTGTTTGAAAATTGTTTATATTTTCAGCCCTCTAGAGAAATTTAACACCCCTGAGACCTCTTATACGAATTATGAGGCTATCATATACATGATCTCCTAAATTTTTATCGTGTAAAGTTACAAAAAATAATGAATTTGAAGTGCTGAAAGAGAATTATTAAAGGTCATATTGTTGCTTTAGTGTTAATGAATTCAATACATTATTATTGTATGGAGGGGAGGGGGGTGCGATGAAAATTATGATTGAAAATTGGTTTGCAAGTATTGAAAGTTTGAGAAGTACTGTATTAAACACTTCTAGTTGTCTCAAATGCTTTCATTCTGTTTCAAGTACTTGCACATAATCTAATTTCATTTTAATTACCACATCGTTAGTAAGTAAATTCTTTACATTGGTATGAGTTTCTTTATAACTGATATTAACAACTCAAAGGATAAAACAGGGTATGGTTCTAATTTCATATAAACGCAGAAAAAAAATCAAGCTTCCTTTTTGTCAATTTCAAGTTATTTTTTTTTAAAACCGATAGATATAGAGAAGAACAAAACGATTTAGAAAAATGACAAAACGGTGATACTAATAAATCTTTGACGAACGCTGTGATCCCTTATAATTAATTACGTATAATTTAAAGTTATCAAAATCACAAACTTCGAATTTCTCAACATCTGTTGGTCCCACGAGTTTGAAATGTTTAATCTATAGGATTACGGCTCAATATAATAATAATAATAATAATACAATGTTCATTAAAAGGTAATTTAATATAAAAAAATCACAATAATTGAAAATTACATGAGGTTCTGAAGGCCTCTAAAATAAATTTACGGTTTTAAATAAGTAGAAATTTCAATAGTATATGCGCCAATTGTTCTCTCTGAAACACAAGATACAGAAAGCATTGTTAATGTACAAAACAAGTCAAGTAGCTGACCAATAAGCTTAGGACTCATTTAATTGGCAGAGATATTTAAAGTGTAATGCACATATTTACAAAATTATTTATAAACGACGGATATGCTTCGAATAAATAACGACAGCAGCATCAAATTAGAGTAGATAATAATTAGAGTGAGTTGGATAAGAAGATGCTTAAGTGGTGAAGGGTGCGGGTTGGTAAAGGTGTGTTTAGAGAGAGACGGACAGATGAGCGAACAAATGTTTTCATTCGTGGGAGGAAATATACATATAAACCCATCTTTTTCTACCTAATTTAAATACATTTGAATAACGCTGTAAGCTTGAACGCTCACTCAGTTGGGGTTTCCATAAGCGTTCACATTATGCCTCAGCCATCTGCATTTTCGTTTACACGATCGAGTTGATTTTTAAGATGTTTTATATGCATTTTTAGTAAGTTTGCGCATTTTTTACTTCAAAGGGATTTAAAACTTTAAATTATTTCAACAGAATTCAGGGGTATAAAATTTATGTCCATTCTAAGTTTATAATTTTTTTTTTTGAAATGGATTATATTACAATGTTGTACTTAGTTCAAAAATTAAAAATACACCCTCTTATATGTATGTTAAGTTTACTCCTAGCCTAAATGCTGCTTTACATTTGAAGTTGAGGAGAAAAAACGTTTTAAATTATCTTGTAATGTTTAAGTACTGAACAAAAATCAATAAATTTTTAGGATTTTTTTTTTGCTTATTTTGATTATTGAAAATCACCAGAGCTATAAATAAAATGTAAAAGTTTGATTTTTAGTTAACAATATTTAAAAATCGAAGCTTTTGAAATCAGGAATTATAATTTAAGGCTGTTTTCGGTTAATGTTAAAGAATAGGACCCGAATTTGGAACATTTCTTCAGATATAAAAGAAATGAAAAATTAATATGATATTCTGGCTTCACTATCCTTTAAAGAGCAGCATTTTTTTTTATCATATTTTCCATTTTTAACCGAATTGATTCATTTTTTCTGGTATAAAATGTGTTTCGCATTTTTTTATCCTATACCGTAATGTTAAATGGGCTTTGCCTTCACGTATTAAAACAAAAAAGAAAGTATTCACGGAATATTTTGAAATTTTTAAAAACACTATATTGTTAACAGAGGTACGAATTATAATATTGCAAATTTACATGGAAATTGGCTCATTTTTTTCTGCCTGAAAATGTGCTTCGATTTTAGTTAGAGCTCTCATACTTTTACCGAAAACAGCCTTAAGCAACTTATCATTTTATATACCATGTAATTCGAGTTAAATTTTTTAAAAATAAAATAATATATATATATTCTAAATATAAAAAATTTTCTGAATAGAATAAAGTGGTAAAAATAAAAATAATTTATATTAAAACAGGTTGATTATTTTCATGTTAATAGGAAATATTTATAGGATTTAAAGAAAATTTCACACATATTAAAATTCACAAAAATTATTAACATTCATATTGTTCAATGTAATTCGAAGGTATAGTTTAAAAGTTATTTATAAAACCGTTTATTTGAATTCTTTTCTTCGTTACATTTACATAAATAAATTTGAGCTTTTTTTTTTAAAAAAAAATAAATAAATAAAAATAAGCTCTTAATTTTACAAATGGGCGAGAATTCACAAAATGTTGAAATTCAAAAGTCACAACCCCGATCAAATTTCTACTATTTTGTCTGAAATAGACATATATAAAAGAAATTTAAATTTAGTTACCATAATAAGTATCTGAATGTTAAATACACAAAAGATCTCAAGATTATATAAAGTTATTTTCTTATGAATTTAATTTTCAAAATCTATTTGAAAAAAAAGAAGTTTTTCTGTTAACAAAATGCTAAAATAAATTATAAAAATTCAAACTAACAATTAAATAAATTAAATTATTCATTATTTATGTCTCTTCAAGAGTAGTATATTATCGTCTTTGTTTTAAAAGCTTAAGAGTTTAATACTTAAAAAGAGAAGTTGCACACTAGAAGTAGGCGTTGTTTGTTAAGAAGTAGACCACCCAGGTACAAAAAGATAAAGAAGTAAATGGACGTAATTTGAATTGTCTCCTTGAAGCCATTGAGTGATCGAACAAGAAGTCTAAGTGTATTTCAACTTCCGCTGAACTATGGAAATTCGGAAAGATAACATAGTCTACTAAAATGTTATGGAAATTTCGTTTTAAATCTTAGGATTTTAATTAAGGTATCCGACTACGTTCGGAACCGTGATTTTAAAAAAAGCGCACAAATGGATAGTTGTCATGATATTTAGTGTCACTTAGATTAGAATACATGTATAAAATTGTTTTAAGGACATTTTGACAAAAGAAAATTATTTAAATACAATATTTTGGCAAAAAATTAACTTAGAATAATCTTTTTTCCAAATGTTCTCCTTTTGTGAAAAATGCTTCTATTATAATAATATTTTGCCTGTATATATCTCGGACCTTTCTACAGAGGCTCAACTAGAAGTTTTGAAAAATTCACATTATTTTCAGAGTTACTAAAAATTTAAATAATTATTGGCGTTTTTTTCTTAAAATTGCTCCCCTCTGTTGTCGTAAAATATGGATAAACCCACTTCTAAGTTATATATTTCAAAAATTCTACTTGAGCCTCTGTACAGAGGTCGGAGCTATATACAGGCAAAATATTATTATAATAGAAGCATTTTCCACAAAAGGAGAACATTTTGAAAATAAATTATTCTAAGCTAATTTTTTGCCAAAATATTGTATTTAAATAATTTTTTTTTTGTCAAAATGTCCTTAAAACAATTTTATACATGTATTCTAATCTAAGTGACACTCAATATCATGAAAATTATCCATTTATGCGCTTTTTTAAAATCACGTTTCCAAACGTAGTCGGATACCTTAAGTTAGATTTTTTATAACAAGGCATTGAAAGCTTTGTGTGAATATAGCCAAAAATCTTACATACGTAATTAAATTACCAATATTCATATTTTTCAATGTGAAATTACGTTGTTACAGTTAAATTTGTTAATATAAAAATAGTTATTTAAATTCTTTACTCCACTATATTTATATATAAATAAGTTTTGAAGTTTTTTTTTTAAAAAAATTATGCTCTTAATTTTACAAGTGGATGGCAATTCACAAAATGTTCAAATTCAAAAGTTCCACCTCGATGAAATTAAATCTATTTAATTCGAAATATACGAATATATAAAGAAAATTTAAATTTATTTGAACATATATAAAATAAATTTAAAATACTTCATTTTTTACTTTAATAATAAATGCAATTGCAGTTTTAGTATTAATATTAAATTAAGCCATAATTGCATTTAATAATTATATTTAGTATGTTCATGATCCTTAATTTCGGAAATTCGCATTCAAAATTAAGTAATATAACTTTGACATGAATAAATGGTTACTTTTTTAGTAATAAACACTTCTCAGGTATACTGATTGCGGTTTTATTTTTTAATAATAAGTATTGAAGTTTATTTCTTAAAAATGTATCTTAGAAATGAACATGTCATGTGAATTCAAACTTTGGAGAAAATCATAACATTTAATATAAACCTGCATATATTATTATGAAGAGTATAAATGTACACCCTTTGCTGGCTTACTAAGATTTAAATCACGTTTCTCTTAACTTTACTTTGTTTTTTCAAACTGATTCATAAAAGACTGCATATTAAACAAAAGACATAAATTTATAAAAGCTTCAACTTAGTCAAAAAAGTAACAAAATATGCGAGATAAACTCTGAATACAAAGGTTCAACTTCAGACGCCGACAAAAAATGCTATTAAAGCCTTTTTAGTACATTTTTTAATCCGTAATTTAAGATTTCAAGTGCTCTGATTTGAAGTCTCAATAAACTAGGGCAAATGAGTTCGTTGAAGTTAAATGACTTCGTGATCTGGTACTACAATGGTGGACAGGAGTCAAAAAGAGTCATATATTTCGGGAACCTGTCTTTAAGATTGCACCACATGGATTTCTCTATTTATGACTTCAGAGCATTATTTTTAAGTTGTGTAGAAGATCATAAATTTTTTTAGTTGCGTACATCGATGGGATTTATAGCAAAAACTAAAATATCTTTGACAAAGGAACTGTTCGGCTGATGTTCTCTTTTTGACTAGTTTCCGGGAAACTTTAAGGCACTTAAATGTAGAAAGATCGACAAGTTTTCAGTCCAATAAAACCACGATAAGTTAAACTCTTAATCAAGTTTTATCGAACAATATTTGCGCAATTTGAAGTTTTTTCTAGAGAAATAAAACAAGGATGGGAACAAGACGAAACCCTTGTATAAGTAGTTCAACAAATGTTTCTAGCTCATCACATAGTAAAACTCAGATAAAACAGCTGAAAAGTATCATTGGCTTTAGTACTGTTTTTATTTTATTAACTGTAGACCAAAAGAAAACGATTATAAAATTCATTTCTTAGAAAGTTAGAGATATTAATATATACATTTTTTTTTATTTAATTTCCTTACAAGTTACAATAAGGTAGTTTTTGAAACTAAAGCTCAAATTTTTCGCTTTTAAGTCTTGTTATAGAATTAATTTTTATCTTGATAAGAATGGAGGCTTAATAATAAGTCACACTAAATATTAGGTATACAAGAAAGTGTGTATCCCAAATAATCCTTTGAATAAACAAAACTTTGTAAGCCAATGAATAACCAATGCAAAATTGAATTTTTAAAATTAAAAAAACATTTAAAAATAAGCTTTTTAAAAGAACCAGTTAAGACTAGGTGTAGATTTTATGATATCTTAAAATCTAAGAAGACATTCGAAAAATTTACTATATTCTGTTCATAAAATCTACATGTTATATCAAGAAAATCAACTATTTTAAAGATCGCCAATAATTATGTGCAGTTTCTTTTAAAAATAAAGCAATTCCTTTTTGATATTAATTAGAAATATATGAATTTTTGATATCTTCCCATTTTTATTATGCAACGGATTGGATAATTATAAGCCCAAAAATATAGTATACTTATCTAGTGTAACTAAAGATCCCCCAAACAAAGCTCAAATCCCTATAAAATATATAGAGTGAAATACATTTAACAAGAAGACGCTTTAGACGAAATATCGGTTAACACGAAATAATACAACGGTCCCGACAAACTACTATGTATTTTCATAATTTTTTCTCTTAACACGAAACGAAAATCGCTTAAGACGAAAAGATTTTCCTTCTAAGAATGAACAAAATACGTAAAAGTTTGAGAAAATTTCTGTATTATTGAACAGTCCAACTGCATCATCGAGGGAATTATGTGATAATGACAATGTGTGCACAGCCCCAGTTATGGTTGATGAAGACATTTTCGAGTTTGTTCAAAGCTCAAAAAATACCATTGATGCAGATTCTAATAAAGAAAATGAAATGAGAATAACGTAGCTCCTGTCCCCATGTCATCCGAAATGAGGAGCATCATGTAAAGTAAGTGCAGTTATTTAGATACACCTTCCAATGGTGAGATGAATAACAAAATGGATGACATCGAACAATTTGTTGACAGTTTGATGCTAAAAAAAAATAATGTATTAATTTATTAAATTCTTGTGAATATTTTTGTTTAATTGATTTTTATTAAGTACATGCATATATACATGTCTATGTAAATCAAATGTACTCTAATATACTTAATTTTGTTGAATATTTTTTTCTTTTTTTGCAATATTCTTTAACACAAAAAAATACTTCAATCACCTCAGTTTCGTATTAAGCGATTTTTACAGTATTTAAAACAAATGTAATTTATAAGTATACATGAAAATAGAGTTTTATATTGCAATAAATGTTATTAATTTATAAAATGCGAGTTAAAATGATTACATGCGTAATAATGTACTTGCTGTATTGTAATATTTATATTTTTGATTTTTGCCATATTAGGAGATACCATGGAAAGAAAATATACTTATAGCATTTACATTGTAGAAAAAATACTCTCATGTAAAATAAAATATATTTTTTTAAAAATGAACATGATGTACGTGCCAAACAAATATCTACATCAGTGATTCTCAACCCTTTTTTTTGGAGGGGGGGGGGGGGGCGGGTACACTTTTAACAATTTCAAAATTTGACGACACACTAACAATAAAATAAGTTTAAAAGAATTTTAATTATATCTAATATACTATATGTGAAATAGTTGATGATAACAATTTTCAATGTTAAACAAAATAAAATGCACGACAAAGACAACAAAATGTTTATCGAGCAATTAATTACAAATTAATTATAAGAGTACATTTAATGCGAAATTTGAGTTTGATGGTTTTTGATAATTTCATTTATATTAGGAGGTAAAAAGGATAACACCACTCTCATTTCGTCATCTACATTTAAAAATCTCTATTTTTTAAATTTATTAATGAAGAAAATCTGAATTCAAGCAAATAAGATGTAGAAAATTGTAACAATATTTTAAAGTGTATTTTGCTATTATCAGATAATCGAATTTAATTTTAATCCAAAATGAATTCATTGACTCTTCCGAATGTTTTGAAATTAAATCTTGATTATTATAGAGCGAAATTAGTTCTTCCTCTTCATTCAAAGTTAATTCACATACAGATGCATCCGTAATTACAAATGAATTACGAACCTAATCCGATTTTTTTTTATATCTACCCACGAAAGGATAAGTTAAATTTCAGGATTTAAGGTTCGCATTTTATTTTTTTCTCAGAGTATAATTCAAAATTTAAAAAAAAATTTGACGGCACTTAAAAGTGACACGGCGCAGCGGTTGAGAATTACTGATCTACATAATATATGAATATTTTTATTTTATATTTCTATACACGTGTATTCATGTCAACTTTTATAAACAAAGCTAATTGGAACCGATAATCATACGAACTAATTACTTTTGGTTTTTCTATTTTGAAAAGCAGCGCGCCGAATTTCCTACATTTGATAAAAAATAGTACGTTCCTTATCTCGATCCAGATATTTGATCCAATTTGATATTTTTTATTAAACTCAAAGTTCTTCATACTAGTTCACATCTCTAATATTCAAGTATTTTTTCTTTCTAAAATAGATTCTTAAGGCTGTTTCAACGATTCCTGGCCTCTGGCAAGAAATATCGCTATCCGATGAAGTGAACCATTGCATATCCGTTTCTTTTTTCATTACTTCCTTCCAAGTTTGATTGAACTGTTTTCCAAGGTCGATGCCCTGCCCATTCCCCGGTCTTACCCTTGAAAAAAAACCGAAACTTCTATTTTAACCTTCCTTTTACTATTCTCTCACGCACTACCTGATAAATGGAGCTATTATTTCCATTACTAAGATTTGTAATACTTCGACACCGATAGGTTCTTTGCTCTACAAGGGACCGGTTTGAAATCATTGTTAATCACAAGACGATGCAAATTAAAACTGTTGATTTTCATATGTGATTAAACATTTCAATTTTTATTGCTTTTGACCCTTGTGACCTTCGGCTTTTGATTTTGGTTACATTTGTCAGTGACATTTCGTAAGACGCGAAATGAATAGTTATATATATATATATATATAAATTCTTTTAGTAAAAATTATGACCTTAGATTAATTTGTAAAGAGTGTTCGGTGAATTATTTTTTTCTATTTTCGTGAATAACGAAGATCAATTTTAAAAAATGGAAATGATAATAGGTTCATGTATGAACTCAATATAAATCACCTTTGTAATTATCGTAAAAAACGCATGAAAAAAAATGTGCAAAATATAATATAAACTGAAAATTTTGAATATATAGTCATATACATATATCTTCACCATATGAAACGGTGTTTAATACAATTTAAAACTTAAATATATTAAATTGGAATTTTTTTTTTTTAATTTCTAAAACTTTTTCCTTGTAAATCTTTAACTTTTAAAGATTTCATAGAAGCTTTATAGAATAATTTAATACATTTTATTTTTAGAATTAAATGAAAAGAGTTGCTGAGAAAAAATCACATTTAAATTTTATTATAATCGGTTTCAAAAATTACTTAATTGGTTTTCTTTAAGTTATATTTTAAATCAATTGTGTACAACAAAGTAAAAATGTGTGAAATAAAATGAAAAATTTTAAGAAATTGTACATTTGAGAGTTTATATTAAACTCTGAAGATTAAGTCTACAGATTGTAATTAAATTGCAACGATAAAATGTCCAACTATGTTGGAAATCAGAATTGAGAATAAAATATCAATATTTTAAATTGTCTTTAGAATATGCAAATTAAAAACTTTAAAACCTTTTCAACATTGCGCTACAATAATAAGAAATACAATTACTAATATTTTACCTCTAGATAAAACTTCATTTACGTTTTCTCTATCTTCAGTATTAGAGAAGGTATATGTTAATTTAAAATGAAAAATTGAATCATTCAGCGCTTCTAAAAAACTGCATTTCTATAAAAAAAATTAAGTCTTTGAAAAATAAAAACCCAGAATCTTGCTTATCAAATCTTTAGATAAGTAAAAATAAAAAAATAATATTTTTTGGGGGTCTATACGATGAGTTTCAAAAAAATGTGTAATATTTTTAGATTTATAAAATTTTAAAGAAAACAAGGAATTGCATATAAAAACTCCTAAGATGTCATTTTAATTTTTAAAATCTTTATAAATGTGCTGAATGTGTTGAATGCTCTGATAGCTTGTTTATTAACGCGCTGCTCTGCAAAGCAACGCGAGTGTTTTTGGAAACTTACTGCATAATTTTGAACTGGGGTCATGTGATGAGGATGACATGAGCTAGTAGCCTACTTGCCAAACTTTTCACACTTCCACACCCCGCCCTCATGAGAACTTTCATCCTCGAAATACTAAACAAGTATCAGCTTCTCTACGTGGCGTGTTTTTAAAAAAACCATGATTAGAATTCTTTACATGAAAAAAGCAACGCCTGCCAAGAGTTCATGACCATGACCAGTCAGCTACCGAGACCACACTCTGAATACATGCGTTAAGGCCCTGAACAGCATTCAGTCTTATGTATCGAAACAAATAGAACTACAAAAAAAAAAGACTATTCCTTTCGATACAATTTTTAATATGTTAATTTTTATTTTAACTAAAAAAGCTCTTTATTCGTGATTTTTTACATTAAACTTCCGAAATTAGCTAGTCCTATATTTTCAATCGCAATGATTTCAAATATAAAAAAAATCAGTCGTTTATAAATGGTTTCAAACCAATAACTTAATGTTGACACTAAAAAAAGGTATCAACTTAATTTCCCAGAAAAAAAAGAAAGTATTCAAAAAATCTGCATGATTGTGGCGTTTAGCATCAACTGAAAAATTAATATAAAGTTTTTATGGAGAAATTGAGTATAATTTCTAAATATATTGAAGAATTAGGAGTAAATACTTCAAACATCATTTTAGTCTTTCATATTCTAAAGCACTTCGTAGATTCGAAACACTTCCTATCTCAGGTAACTTAGTTCAAAAGTGCACAAAAACTATTTTCGATAATAAAAGTATTGAAATAATCTGTAACAAAAAGCCCGCATAATTACATATATTTCTTAATAAGTTATTTATTAAAAAAAACTGCTAAAAGATATCTCAAATATGTGCATTGTAGTGCAAGTGAATGGTTTTGAAATACACACATACAGTGGGTGATCGGTTAACGAACATAATCCGTTCGAAGACTATGTTCGCTATCCGAATTGTTCGTTAACCGATCATCGATTCACCATAGACTTCTATGTGAAATCGATTAATTTGTTCTGGAGACCCTAAAAAAATGAAATCAAAACCGAAACTGGTGGTCTAATTTGTATGAACATTCTATTGTGGAATTTTTTTTTCAATAGAACTTTGAAGTTTACTAAAGGTAAGTAACATAATTGAGGAGAGATGAAAAACGATTTTTAGTCCGTTTCTCATATTTCCCGTATTTTTACGGCGGTAGCGCGTCATCGGCACCTTTATATTTTATAGTCTGCACTGTTTGAAAAAATTAAGAATTCGCTTAATTTATTTGCCGTGTCAGCAAATCCACTCGGCCATAACTTATCAGCTGTCAGAAAATATTCATATTCATATTGAAATTCAAGTATTCAAGTGTGTATTGATTTTAGTCATAATAATAATTATTGAATGACCTTTAAATTCATTGTTAATTCAAGTTTCATGTAGTAATTATCAATACTAAGCATGCATTAAACATTTCTCCTTTCAATGATCTTATTTTGTATAAGCCGAGAAGTGTTCAATATAATTCGTTTTGTTTGTTATTCGAATATGTGTTCGTTGTCCAAACACAAAAAATCTTTCTTGAAAGTGTTCGTTATCCGAATATGTGTTCGTTATCCGAACTCAAAAATCTTTCGTGAAAGTGTTCGTTAACCGGTTTGTTCGTTAACCGATCTGTTCGTTAACCGATCTGTTCGTTAACCGATCACCCACTGTATAATGATTTCTTCATACACTCGCTAATAGAGAATTTTACATGGCACAGAGGTAATTGAGAGAGTATATTTAGAGCTGTACTTCTAATTCCCAATTCTCTTCCCTTCATTCAACTAAATTATGGAATGAAAACACAATTGAATAGCAAAGCATTTATAGCTGAAGATATCAAGATAGTGATATAAAAACTATGATGAGAGCTATTGTTATTTTCATGATGAAATATTAACATGTCGGAATTCAACCCTCAAACAGAGTGCATTGTTTTCTTTTAATTGGTCATTTGCAATGCTCTAGGCAATTCTTCTTCACTCGCCAATATATTTAGAAACTTGAATAAATATTTAGTCTGCAACAATTACTTATATGCATTACAATCATCGGACAAAAGTTCATTATTCGTAAGATAATGGGATGCATACTTATTAAAACTTCATATATGTATGAATACTCTACATAAGGAATCTTTCCAACATGGGAGGAGATACCATGTCTAAAATAGTTTTTTTTAGATTTATTTAAGGTATCCGTCTACGTTCGGAACCGCGATTTTCAAATGCGTACAACCTAATATTTTTTTTTAATATTTAGGATCACTTAGATTATAATGCACGCATAAAATTATTTTGAAAATATTATTACAATAAAAAATTACTTAAATGCAATATTTTGGCAAACAATGAACATAGAATTGCCTATTTTCCAAATATTCTCTTTCTATGGAAAATGGCTTCTGTAATAATAATATTTTGCCTATATATAGCTCAGATTTTTGTGCTGAGTCTGAACTAAGAATTTTGAAATATATAATTTAGAAGTGGATTTATTCATATTTCAATACATCAGAGTGGAGAAATGTTAACAAAAAAAAAAAAAAAAAAAAAAAAAACGTCGATAATTATTTCATTCAGTAGTAACTCTGAATTTTTCAAAAATCCTAGTTCAGGCCCTCTGGAGAAGTCTTAGTTACACATAACCACACACACACAAAATATTACTGTTATAGAAGCATTTTCATAAAAGGGGAATGTTTTGAAATAGGTAATTCTAAGTTCATTTTTGCCAAAATATTGCATTTAAATAATTTTTTTATTGTAATAATATTCTTCAAAACAACTTTATACGTGTATTCTAATCTAAGTGACACTAAATATTATAAACAAATATTCGTTTGTCTGTTTTTGCAAAATCACGGTTCCGAACGTAGTCGGATACCTTAAAGAAACCTGCAAATTGATCATGTTGGACTTAGTATATATGCAACTCATAAAATTCAAAATTTCTTAGGCAAACTTCCTACGAACACAGGCAAAGAGGTATGAACAAAAATAAATATTATTTTCTTTCTTACACACAATATTGTACTAAAATAATCTCACTTAATATGATTAGAATAAAAACAAGATTTTCCATTCAGAGGTATTTTTTGACAGATATTAGAATCAGATTTCGATATTCTTTAAGTACCTCAAGATAAAATACAAGATAATATCGAATTAGAATAATCTGGCTCTATGTTTTTATATCGTTAAAAAAATACTATGAATTTAAAAAACACAATTCATGAATGTTTATTTTAAATATTATTGAAAAGTATAGAACATGGGAAAGCTTAAGTGTAATACTTAATGGATAGTGTCATCGCTTATGGTTTAATATTAGAAAATAATGAATGAGAAGAAAAAAAACTAGTTACAATGCAAGATGCTAAAATAGCGGAAATTTAGATGTTTGAGATTATTATTTAAGTGTAAATTCTGAATTCATGAAAATATTAAAATATTTCTTAAGTGTTTAAAAATTTGGACTATTAAAAGTTTTTTTTAAAATAAAAGTCTACACATTTTGATATTTTGAAAGTGATTCAATCATTGGAGGACCTTATTTAAAGTTCGAAATGGAATTCTAATTTATGCAAATATTTTGTTTAGAGAAACATTCAGAGTAAACGCATCATTTTTAAAAATATGAACAAAAGCAGCTATAAGAGAAATAAACTCATATTTTTGAATGTTTTAGAATATTAATATTATTCACACGGTAATATATGCGTGCTGCTTACATTCTATGTAAAGCTAAATTAAAGAGAGGAAAGAGTCTTGATAAAAATATGAAAGTAAAAGCAAATTAATTAAAAGATAGAATCAAGAAAGATATTACTAGTTTTTAATAAAAAAACTTAAATATTTTTATAATAATCAAACTTATTAGAAGAAAAAGATAAAGATTAGATAAAAAATTGGGCCGTGGGTAACCTAGTGGTTAGAGCATCGGACTCCAGACCGGAAGGCCTGGGTTCGATGCCCGATGCCACCGAGTACACACGGAGTACGTGCTTGTTAAATCAGTGGGTCCGAAAGTCTTGAGGGTTAAATCACGAGTGCAGTGGACTGGAGAATATTTCCCTCCCCATCAGTTCCATGCCTAAATTGTGGAGGTGGAAATCAGTGGTGTCGCCATCTATCGTCCCTTCGGGAATTTCTCTGAGCTAAATCGTACTGTCTCCTGCAAGGTGCTCAAGGCTAAGGACAATGACAGGCGTATATCCAGCCCTGTCCCACGATGAATTTCGTGGGCCTCGATCTGGACTACATCAGACAGGTGGCATTAGAAACAGAAAAAGCATAAGTTTTGATATTTTAATTTTATTTTCAGTTAAAAAAAAGTACTTCATTTTCTATTAATATGAACAAATTTATGTCGAAAGTAGTACGGAGACCCTCAGACAGTAAATTGTAAATTGGATATTCACGGATATACGAAAAAAGTGAATGTTTTTTTTTAAAAAATAATATAGCACCAGAGCTACATGGGAAGTTATCGCCGATATCTTTCGTAATTATTAACATCAGTCGAGAAACGAGAAGTGCTCTTGTTATTTCTCTTATCTTAACTTCCATACTATGTGAAGACTTTGAGACTCAATTCCATTTAACATGCATGAGAATCTATTATTCCCCAAGATAGGTCTTTAGTGTAATCAAATTCAAAGGTGAGGCTCGATTTAAAAATCTCTGGCTAAGAAATTCACAAGGAATTCATGACTAAAATGACCCTATAAATTCCAAAGAGAATGCTAAAGAATGTTTTTCCTTACGACTTTTTATCCAATGTTTGTATCAAAAATACTTCTGTATTTTAGACAACTTCAAAAAAATATTATGTGAATTTTAAGGGAACAGATAACAATAAAAACTTAGATATTTTATAAAATGCCATAAAGGTATTTTTTTCACACAAGGTTAATACATTATAAGGCAAAATTAACATTAACAGAAGTTTTTGTATTGAAACACACAAACATTCTGATTTTTAACTAAAAATTTTACTTGTCTCTAATGATACATAAGCAAAGTATATTTCTATTATTTTTTCTCTCTAGAACTAAAGTTTTTGGCAGTATGTAACGTATCGTGTTTTTACAGTTTGCTTAGGATTTTCAGTACGACAGAAACTATGTGTTATTGAATTTATGTTTTATAGTTTATAAAAAATTATGAATCATATAGACAGCTCAATAGCGTTCTAATCTTACATACGCATATTTCCGTCTCACAATGAAGAAATAAAGCATACAAATTTAAAATTTCAGAACTTTTATTGGAGAAATAAATTCTCAATCTTATTACCAAGTAAACTGCAGCATAAATTGTTTGTCTCATTTCAGGCAAAGAACTTAGGCAACTCACACACACACAATAAAAATAAAACTAAACTGCAGCAACATCAATGTTTATTGAGTTATGTCGCAAAATCACGAAACAAGCTCTTCCGTTTTGTCATTACAAACACAGTACAAATGTAAGTAAATAACTTTTTAAAAGCCTTTAGATACTTTCCTAAGTCAAATAGATTATTGAATTTTTTTCTAAGTTGCTACCATATTATCTGTAAGGATAAAATAAAGAACAGTCAAGCAGTAAAATAACAGTGCGCTACTGAACATACAACCTGTCAGGTAATGTCAAACAATACTGCTCATCACAGTTTATCGCTGAAAGCAATACAAGGAATAAACAATATAAAACGAAAAGAAAATGCCTTCAAATGAAGAAGGCCGAAAGAGTTACAGATAGAGCCACCGAAGAGTCACGCCCGTTTTTAATATAACAGAAAAGGGACCATATAAAAATCATTGGTTGTTGGATTTTTAGGTTATATGCAATAGTGTATAAAAAGATCGAAACAAATTATGCTCCAGTTGACGAATATTATATAATCAGAATATAACTTTAAATTTTTAATGAACAGCTAACTTAATGATAAATTGTGTAAAATAAGAGGCAGGTAGGAAGTACAAAATTCAACAAATTCAATAAACTCAAAAATTAACTCATTTAAAAATGCAAAGGTAACGCATAATTTCGATTTTTAAGCTACTAAATTAATACTGAGGTGGATAAAAATACTAAATAATAGAAAATGCAGATGTATTTTAAATTCATTTAAACATAATTATTACTAGTTTAAAGATTTTTAATGATAATTTCACAAGCAAATTTGTATATTCTCTTTCAATAATGAAATCACTAATTAAATACCATTTCAAATTATTGATTAATATAAAAAAAACTTTCCCTCTGCTTTAGTTGGAGCAATCTCTGATTACCAATAATGTTGTTCATAAAGTATTATAGAGAAAATTCCCTCTCTGAAAATATCCAATATACTATCTTCTAAATCTTATTCTTAGTTTATTCCTCCTATGGTATGCAATAAATCTGAAGATAAAAATCTGTTCTTAGCTTTAACTTCCGATTTGAGAATCACTAACTAATTTTCTGAAATAAAATGCAATTTAAAGAAGTGCTTTATCTAAAACATCCTTACAAATTACAATACAGATTTTGTGTAATTTTATAATTGTTTAAAATATTTTTAATTTTAAAATTTTTTTTCCTTGCATCAGAATAAAATTTACTGTGTGTAGTAGCTTTATTTTTCATCGATTAAATATACAAGTTTTAAAGGTAAATTTCAACGCTTTATGTAAATCAATTGAAAAAATTTCTTTTAAAATAAGAAACTTCTCGTACATTTCTGCATAAAAATTAAAATGAATATCTTATAATCTAAAAAAAAAAAAAAGGAAAAAAAACATAAACCCAGAAGCTACTTTTTAAAACTCTGATTTATCAGATAATATATGAATTCTAATCTAATTACGTAAAAAATGTGTTAATTAATAATTAATAAATGGTTTTAAAATTTACTAACAAAGAAAAATTCTTGAAATTATTTACAAACATCCACCACCAATGAAAAAGATCACCATATTTAAAATGAGACTGCTTATACTTCTAAAAAATTAAAACAAGATTCATAAACTCTAAATGAAATAATATTAAATATCTAATATATTTTCCAATGATTCTTTTAAATTTTAAAACAATTTAGTCATATTGGAACAAGAATCACTAACGGTATCCGACTACCCTAAAATCATGATTTTCTTTTTTTAAATGGACAATTTTTTTTTATGATTTTATTTTATAGGCCATCTCATTAGCTTTATAAAAATACAGAGTTTTTTATTTTCTATTCCCTAGAACAAAAACCGCAAGTGTTTTAGTAAAAGCAGATGTCATAACTTTACATAAGATGTCAAACTTTAAAACACCTTTCATTCGAAATTGTTTTTTTCGAAAAGTAGAAAAAGGGGACAGCGATTGCTTAAAAAGTTTTTTAAATAATTTGCTGAAATTTTTTGTGTATGTTCTGTATAACAGTAGAAGTGTTTCAATCTTCAGATTTATCAACCATGTTTTATTACAAAATTTACAATTCTTTATGTGAATATAATCACTGTTTTCGTAAGCAATTTCATATAACTAAGATAAAGTGCTCTAATTTTTGTAAAAATTAAAATATCTCTTATCCTGAAGGTCATTTCAAAAATGAATAGCAAAGTAATACATCTAGATTGAAAAATTGAGAATTTGTTCATTTACTATTGTACTTACTTATTGTACTTTACTATTGTACTATTTGTACCATTTATGTACCGTAAAATCCGGCGTATAACGCTCACCGGTGTATAACGCGCACCTATACTTTCAAGCTAATTTTTTTAATTTTTAGGTATGTTCGCCGTATAACGCGCACCCCCTTTTAACGAAGAAATCTGAAATATTAATATACATTGTTCTTATGTTTTGAAGTAATTTATTCAAGGTATTACCCCCAGACTTTTGAAAAAATAGTATACTTCTAGAACTACAACTGTTCTTGTTCATAAAGCAAGTTGTTTCTTTTAAATAAACAGTGCATCCATACACATCTAAAAGTAAAATTTTTTTTTATGTCCATCCTTTTTGTTATTTTTAAAGCTATCGTTTTTATACCCGGCGTATAACGCGCACCCTTAATTTTCGATCTTATTTTTTATGTTCAAAGTGCGCGTTATACGCCGGATTTTACGGTAATTTTTTGTCAATTTTAGTCCATTTTTTCACATTTTAGTAATAATAATTTATTTTTCTCTTCTTAATGCAGCCTTTTTTTCTTAAAATGTACTAAATAAATCTAAAAACCACAAAAAAAATCTCCAAATCTCCCTTTTTTTAATAAAATTTGTCACAAGAGTAGTCGGATACCTTAACACAAAACAAAAGTGAATCAATTATTTTCATTTTCGTCTTTTCAATTCTGAAACAAAACACCAGACAATGACGAGGTATAAGATTTTTATGGTTATTCGTAAAAAAAATTAAATATTTAATGTCTTATTCGAGCCTTAAAATTATCAAGAATTCTTTGGTCAAACAAAGGTTATAACAACCGTGTGTGGTAGAAGCTAATTTCAGTAGGTCGATATGCAACCCACGATTTAGCACTTATCATTGCTGGATAAGCCACTTAACGCCATGAGGCTGTTGAATACTGCCAACTAAAGAAGATTTCAAGAAAGAAAAAGAAATGAAATGGTAGGGAAAAAAGAAATGAAAGAAAATGATGTTGAAAAAAAAATGCGACCAATTTTTTGTGAGCACAACTGGTTGCTGTAGCGCATCTGCAGGGTAAAATGTGACTAGACTTTAGAAGTTCAAAATTCCTCCGTAATCCCTTCATCGGGCGTTGCCCCTTGTGCAACATTTTGATGGGATTAGACTGGGAAACATATTAATTTCGATCTGACAAACTAATTAAAAGCCCTCCTGGAGGCAATGAAATCTATCCCTGTGTTCACGATTCGTCACACTTACCCTTGAACACATCGAAGTAATAGTTCAAAAAATTCGACTCAAATTATTATATATTTTTAATATAAATTTTAAATGTAATCACTGATTTTAAAATATTTATTTTTGGCAGTTTCATGAAAAAAATTTCATGAAATAAATTTTCTTTTAGCATTTATTTAGCTCCTCATTAGAAACTAAACAAGTAAAAACTTAAATTTTCTGTTTAGTAGTAATATTTTTATTAACTTACCATATAATCCAGCGTATAATGCGCACTTTTAACACAAAAAATAAGATAGAAATTTACGTGTTAGTGTTATACTCTAGGTATAAAAATGTTAGCTTTAAAAAAAAAGAGAGAGATTAAAATTTTAAAAAAATTGTCATCTAATATACATGGAAAAGCTGTTTATTTAAAAGAAATGACATACTTAAGAACATACTTAGTTCTAGAAGTATACTATTTTTCAAAATCCCGGGATAATACCTCGAATAAAAATGACTTCAAAATATAAAAGCATTCCACGCGTACATTTCAAGATTCTTCATAAAAAAGGGGATGCACATTGTAAGATGAATGAATATACCTAAAAATTCAGAAATGCAACTTGAAAGTATAAGTTCGGTGCGCGTTATACGCAGGATTTTATGGTATTTATTTTACTTTACAACTTACCATTTAATAAAATCAGCATTAGAGCATTTTTATACTGTAAATACTTTCGACAGAGTCATGGTGACAAACCATTGCACAATTTTTAAAAGGAATTTCGTATTTAAGTATAGTGAGAAAAAGTACTAAATAAAAAGGCATTTTTTAATTTTTTTTATACAAAATTATTTATATAAATAGTACAAATCACAATTATTCCTTTAGTTAAGTTAAAATATTAAAAATTCAAATTTCCTCAATCAATATCGTATACACATAGATCTCTCTTATTTAGGGGGTGGGGGTATACATTCTAAAAAACACGTAGACGAAAGCGCCGACAACAATCTCTACTGAAAAAATTAAAAATCTGTTGTTGGTCTATTAGGCGGAGGTAAATCTCCAAACCTCACCCTTTTGTATGCCACTGTACTCAAAAGACACTAAATATATACATATTTTTTTCAATTACAGAAGTTCCATCTATTTCCTCCAAGTGCTCTAGAGATCGTTATCTAGTATTTCCAACAAATTACACTATTGCTTATAAATATTATCTCGATTTCTAAAAAATTAATATAAAACATATAATTAATATATAATATATTAATATTAATTAATATACAATGCATTAATATTAATTAATATACAA
>BMAV01002554.1:1616023-1631300 GCA_019973955.1 Trichonephila inaurata madagascariensis | reverse complement strand
ATTAATATTAATTAATATACAATGCATTAATATTAATTAATATACAATGCATTAATATTAATTAATATATATAACACATTAGTATTAATTAATGCACAATATACTAATTAAAATATATAATTGATACAAATACAATTTATTTATGCCATACGTACGGTATAATAATTATTATATGGCATCAATTTCAATCTTTATCAAACACAAATTTAGAATAAACAGAAGATAAATTAAAAATTAAAAAGGGATTGTTATCGTAAAATTGAAATATTAAATTATATAGGCTACGTAAAAAGAACGTCAATTAGAGTAGCCTTACAAAAAAAAAAGCCCATATTAGCAGAAAATTAATGACCTTGGCAATCGCTTCCTGTACCACCGTACATAAATGTCAAGGACTTTCTCTATGAATATTTTTCCTACCACCATATAAGAACAACAAGACAGAGAAGGTGGAGTCTCCTTCAATTTTCGTTTATCAAAACGTGAGAGGAATTCTTGCAAAGTTCTCCCGGGATTTTATATAAATGGCTGATTTTTTAAATGTATAACAATCTTGCAAGAATGATTCGAGAGTATACTGTGTTGAAAGTGTAGTAAACAGCAAAAAAATTGCAAAGAAGAGAAACACAATTCCTTTTTCTAATTTTCTAAAACATAAATCAGATTCCACTTACCTTTTAGTAATTCATTTTAAAAACCGAGAAATATCGAACTCAAAATAAGATTATTTAGTTTTCTTTTGACGATTAATAGAAAAAAATAAAAATTACTCAAAATCCTGCTGATTATGAATTTACAGGCTGTCTTACCTTTTTTAAATGCAGGAGACGTAAAAGGGTTCAAAAATAACAATCAGCATAAGGAAAGCACTGTGAGCTTTAGAATAGACAGAATATGGATGATTGTGCTAACATGCCCAATCAGAAATGAAATGGGCGACCAACCATCGTTCATGATGATTTGGTACAAAATTTGATCATAAAGTTCGCTCAAGATACGCGATTTCAACACCCCATATAATACATTTCCTCAAGTTTCAAGAAGTGTTCAGTATGAAATCATGACAGAACAACTTACATCATTGATAGTTATATTCCAAAAACGCTGACTGGATTGCACAAAATCAAACGTTTAAACAATGCTTTAATTAATGTACAGATTTTCATGTAAAAATAAAATTATAAAAGATGCATTTTCCTGACGTTAAAATGCTACTTCATTAAAAACATGCCTCTTAATTCCATTGTACGAGGTTCAAGAAAAAAATTTGTTTTTGCAGGTACACGTTAGGAGCTCATTTAAAGTTTATCTCTACTAATAGCTTATTTGTACATTATAAATTTCACAAAGGGTACACAAGGGGAATTTTACCAGGGTCACTTTTCATTATAAATGTAAAACAGGAAATATATCCCCACGAATATGAAATTGAATTACTACAAAACCGTATGAAATACTGAAAATTCGATTACGCAATTTTATTTAATTAAAAAGAAATAACTTTGTTAAATTTTGCAAAATAATTAACTGTTAAATGTCTTCTTTCTCTAGTTTGAGCTAAATATATAATATGCTTAGTTCCACTGTTTATCACATTTAATAAATAGCATATTTGAGAATAAGAATTTTGATCATAAATTTAAATTTATGAATGAAATGGAAAATTGCCCTTTTTTTATTTTATTTCTAGAGTTGAGATTACCTAAAATTGGAATAAGTTCAACATGAAAGTTATAACATACCTGTAATGTAATCTTTTTAAGCAGATTCCTGTCTGACTTTGTGTTTATAAAATAAGTTTTGATAGTAAAAATGGAAAATTTTGAAAAATAAAGGGCATATGCAAAAATTTTATGCGTAAGTTATTCGAAATTATAATTTTTTTTTACACCTAAAATCAGAAGAAACTTTAGATACTTTTCAAAATTTGTAATTTTAAACATTCAATTCATAAATGGAAAACGTGAAAAAAATTATTCGCATTAAAGTTAAAGAACACAAAATTTTTATTCAAGTTAAAACTTTTGTTTTAAAGTTTTATATAATTTTCACAATATATATATCTCTTTCCTTTAAGTTTCAATACTCAATTAACTACCAGTTTTATCAATTTCCGCACTCTATGCATCTTATGAAAGGTGATTACTTTTAAAATGTGAAAACAAAGGCATCTAAGAATATTCTGTATCTATAAAATTCTTTTTCGTCGATGAAACTTCAAAAGATCTTAAGAATCCAAAAATATATCTTTTCTCTTTAATCGATTAAGCCATCAACATTCAATATTGCTACATCTCCGAATGACTGATGAATTTCCAATGAGTTTCTAAAGTAAAAAAGCAATAAAATAATATATATTAAAGAACACACAGGATTAGGACAGCCACGCGTCCATGGGCTTTGTATAGCCCATAAAAAAGCGGAAAAGGAAGCCATCGAGATCAGATCATGAGAGTGGATAAAGGCTACAGATAAAAAGGCGGGAGAGCCTCGTCATTCAAGTCAGGCTTCATTTAGCCTTCTTCGACGAGCTACTGCGGACCGACCTTGGCTGATGGCCGAGGTCTGACCTGTGATCCGAAAAGACCAAGGCTCGACCGACGAGGAAAATATCTTTCATCCATCAGGCTCGGCCCTTGCCTAAGGCCCTGAACCAGTTGCTAAACATTCACATCTAGGGGTTGCTGGAGAAAATTTGTGCGCCATTTGGATAGCGCCAAGCGACGACGCAGTAATTTAATACTGCGTTATAGTCTGATGTTAAAAATAGGAACAAAATTCTGAGAGTATTTTTTCAGACAAAAAAATACCCTGGATTAATAGCGCATTTTGACGCTATTATAGTCAGTGAGCATCGCATTTTTCATAATATCATTCATTTCTATTTGAATAACTGCCGTTCTTTCAGGTATAAAAAATGTGTCTCAAATTTCATCTCCTGCACTGTGATGATAAATAGATTTATAAACTAATATATTAAAGAGGGAAATCTCTTTATGTTTTTTTTTAATTTTCGGGATGTAATAAGACAGAAGGATGTTAGAATTATGCAATTTTTTATAAAAAAATATAATAAGACATTTTTTGACTCAGCCAAAATTTTAAAAAAAACTGTGTTCCGAGTTTGGGTTTTAACATAAGACAAATACATTGTTTAAAGAATAAGATACGTTCCACCAGAATTAAATAGAACATAAAGAGGAATTTAATGTTCTAAAAATAAGATATGATATAATGCTGCAAATATTTATCATATTTGATCATGTATTAACATTTAAAAGTGATTGTATAAAAATACCCGAGCACGTTCAGAGTACTTTTTTTCTTCTTAAAATAGAACTATAAAACATTACGAATAATTTTTTATGGATCAATACCATTGAATATTAATACTTAATCAGCATTTAAAATAGATTATTTAAATTTTACAAAAATCATAATTCTAAGTGAAATTTTAGCAATTTTTAAATTTTTTTTAAGGCAGTTAGAGAAAAAAGTAATAAACTTATATGAATAAAAGTATTACTAGAATAAACTACATATATTTATAAAACGAATGTACTATAATTTTATTGTTTGTTAAAATATAAAAATTTCAGATTTGAACAAATAAATATTATAAGAAATGTGACATATTTATGAGGCTATTATTGAAATAACAGGCCATATCTCAAAACTATCCATGCAATAAGAAATATTTTAGTATATTCCCTAGAGAATAATATAAATTTAAGATTCAAATGTTTCACAGAAATGCATTAATAATATTTTGAGTTATCAGACTATTCAATCAGACTATTGAACAATTTAAACGTCCACTTCTAGTAGATTAAAAACCTACTTCCGGTTTTTCAAATTTTCTGAAATTTATTGTAGCATGCCTTCTATATATAATGCAGAAAACAAAATAATATGTTTTGTAAAGCCAAAAGATTGCTCTTTTCAATAAAATAAAGAAACCAAAAATGTATGCTTTGATCGAAATTGGCTTTTTCAATGTGTTCAACGTTATACATATTAAATGTTAAAAGACTCGTCAGTGCAATAAAGTAATTAAATTATATATATATATTTAAATTGTTTATCAGATGACGAAGATTTTAATTGCTTGCCTATTTGTTTTAATGAAATTAAAAATTAACATTAAATCTTAAGCATACAGCTAATATTAACGGTTAAATTAAAAAAAAAAAATACCAAATTTAGAAAATATGCAATTATTAAATATATAGTTCTTTTTTTAATTATTTTTATTTTAGTTTATGTATAACGTATGATACTAAACTAAATAATTGCTTATTGATATTACGGTATTTTGAAATTTATTAAAAAAAGTACTAATTGGCAAAAGAGGAATTTAAATAACTATGTTATGCAAATAGATTTTAAAACACAAAATACGGTATTTTTAACTCAGGAAAAATACACAAATTCATTAACAAATTAGAGAAATAAAACAATTTTCAACCGTACCACAATAATTGATGAGTAAGAGGAGATTCAACTCAGATTTGAGCACAATAACTTACATTCTTTTGCCACAGAAATTTCATTCCATATTCCATTAATTTTGCAAAATATTTTAAACATTTTTCTTTCTTGACACAGTTAGAAATATGTTCATGCGGCAGTAAAATATCTTGAAAAAAATGTTTTTAAAAGGAAAAAAAATTGTTGAGTTACAGACGCTTATGTGAGTATATATAAAATGGTGTGCAGAAGTTAAGCAACATAGAAATTTTCGAAGATTTTTCAAGAACTGCTGAACCAATTCAAATGAAATTTGCTATGAAGATACACGAAAGTATTATTAAAAATTTGCTAATAAAAATTAAAGGCACGCTCATAATCAGGATTTATGTTCATGAATGCATAAAAGTCCAAAAATTATTTAGCAAGATCTTGTGTTGTTGTTGTTACTTATACCACCCGATCGACAGTAGCATCAGGTCAAGACCCACGAAATTCATCATGGCAAGGGGAACTTGTAGATGATTATACACTTGTAGATGGTTTGATATGGGGTATGATAGCCTGTAGCAACATTGCAGCTCTCACAAAGAGCTTTCGTGCTCTTTACAAGGCAATTTATGAGGTCTTGGCACATGCTATGCCAGGGGTGGCGAACCTTTATGGACACGCGTGCCATTTTTTTCTAAAGAAATGTTTAATGAGGTATAGACGTGCCATCAAAAAATTTTTACGTAATTATTGGGAAAAAAATAAAACTAAATACTAACAACTCAAAAATCTTTACTACGAAAAAATACATTTTTGTATTGTATTGTAGTAAATGTTTTCGTTTACGTGTAATTCAAATTAAAGTAACATGCATTAGTGTGATTTCTGGTATTACAGATTAGATGACAAATAATTTATATTAGGATTGTAAGACAATAACAAACAAATGTGCTTCCCGCCATCCCACGTACCGCGTCCGATCACTCGTGTTTTTTTTTGTTATACTTCATAGTGAACTTTTATTATTTTCAACTAAAATGCAAACCGCTTTGATCGTTGGCGTGCCCAAAATATTGTGTCGCGTGCCAACAATGGCACTCGTGCCCCTGGTTCGCCATCCCTGCTCTATGCCATTCAGGTCTAGGGATCTCACTGGTCACTCACTCCTCTGAATATCCTGAGTCAAGAGGTATTTGTCGAGCCCTGAGTGGGAGAGCGTAATTATAAGTAAAAAAGAATTGGGTGCCGAGTGCTCAAAACCCTCGCAAAAGACTCTGAGATAACATTCCTATAACTCAAAGCAGTTAAAGTGCCTTCTTGAAAAATGGGCAGCTCTGTGTATCACGCCAGCCCAGACTATAACATCACCACCTCCTTAATGGTCCATTAACATGACGTGCAGGAATGGTACAAGGTCCAATGTTTTCTCCATATGTGAACACGTCGAGAATCAGTGTTCAGACTGAATTTGTGAAAAGAACATGCTGACGATAGGACGATGCTGTCTGTATCATGTTAGAGGACTTTCCAGTGACCTGGAGTGAGTGGGATGCTGACCATTGGTCTCCTGGCAAAGTCCACTGACTCATTATACCTTTGATAAACAGTATACCTCGAAACTATAATATAAGAAGTAGTGAGGAGCTCATTTGTAAGTTGAGTAGCTGCCATCATCCCATTAAGCCTTGCAAACCAAGTAGCTGCCATTCTGACTTGTAGTGGATCTTGGATGTATTGTAATTAGTCTTTTGGATATTGTTCTGGTTTCCTAGATCTGACTCCATAATCCGGAGACCACATTTTGGGACGCTTTGAGATATCTTGTTACTTCCACTTAGAATAGGAGTGCCTTCAATCTCCCAACTGCTCTACATCGTAACCCATCATCCTTTTTTTTTTTTTTTTTTTTTTTTTCGCAATAGTTTCGATAACAATTGTAAGTTTTCAGAAACATAAGAGAAACTGAAACCACACAGAAAAGTTTTGGAAATATTTGTCTTGTCAGTTTCCCTAATTTGTACAAAAGAAAAGGATTGAAATTGATTGGATAGTTTGTTTTTTTAAAAAAAAACATGTTTCTTGTTTATGTTTATCAATTTTCATTAAAAAAACCGGTTCAGTAGATTTTGAAAAATATGTGAAAATGTATGTTTCTCAATAGTTACGCATCAGTGTTTGTATATAGAGGAGATAGAGAGAGAAACAGACAGAGGGAGAGAGAGAGAGAGAGAAAGAAAGAAATATTCTCGCGATTATATATATGATTATGAAATTAGTACGAACATTTCCGTGCTATTTCGTTATGTGCACCAAAGAATAAATGTGTAAATGTGAAAGAATATATATACTTCAGCAAAGTGTAATATAAATTTGATATGAATGGTAAAATAATACATGTTTTCTAACTTATTTTCATTAGCATTAGCAAAAAATATCAATTTTTAACAGGATGTTCATTTCATACATAATCCAACTAAAATTAATTTAGAAGGGAGTTTGATCATTTAAATTTAGCTAAAAATGTAAAATCTTATTGAGCAGCATGAAGCTTATAAAGCATTTTACAACATAAATTCGAACATTTCTAAAAATTGCAACTATTTATAAATGGATTTTTCTAAATGTCACAATTCTGATTAATTGACCATGCGTTATCACATCATATGCAATCAAAGAAATCATTAATAACATATTTTACTATAAAAATACGCCCTAGTAAATAAATAGGAGCAATATTAGGAGCTATTTATAAATTTTTATGTTTTGCTTATTTGATCTCTAACAATGCCAAACATAAATAATACAATTATATATATATATATATATATAATAGCTTATTTAAAAATTTAAAACAAATACCAGTTCAACAAGTTCATTCATCGTGAATGCAACTATAACTGATTACCACAAGCACACAGATCAATACCACTAAAGAGATTCAGTACAAAATTATGTTCAATGGTAATTTTGTAATAGTGTGTGTGGCTTTATTTGTTTCTCTTTCTTTGAAGAAGGTAAAATCTATAGTGCAATCATTTTCGGAAACTGTAACAAGTACTTACATCCTGATTGCAAGAGTTAAAGGAAGTAATCGTATTGGGTCAAAAACTAGATATAATCTTAACAACCACCAAATCAGTTTTTAACTTAAAACTGCTGAACCCTTTTTTATCTTGTGTCGCTGTTTCTTTTTTTAAATGAAACTGGTTCATGTCTCGATCGTTTACAGGTTGGTACCTAAAGAATGCTTTGCTGCATCTAGTACAAGGTCAGATAAGATTTCAGAAATGTTTCATCGTGGGTAGCATATAAAAAATCTCGTTTGTCATTCCGTCGTATATATCATTCTCAGCTGATAAGAGATCAAGAAAACAAGCAATAAAAATTTAATTCAATTGAAATCATTTATTCGTTCATATAGCTTCAGAGAATCGCTGACATTTGACAAATCTCTTCACACATTTACAAGTAATTATCCAATGATGATAGAATATTTCTTTCTGATCGTGTAGGAGCAACAGTCTGTCTTGAAACAAATTATAAAGAGAATTTTGACACAAAATTATTTCTTTTTGTTTTGATTAAATAATGACCCAAAATTATCCGTTTAATTGCAAGTTTTATTAATTTTAACGCTAGTTATTCATGTTAAAATTTTTAAAAAATCATTAGATAACTAATATTTATTAGTAAAATTTTAGAGAAAAAGAAAAGTAACATCAATTTCTAATCTAGAAATTCCTTTCAATCATTAATCATTTTCGTATCTTAAAAAAAAAACCATTCAAAATAAATACCATTAAATCCGGTGTAATAGCACGCTCCTATACTTTCAAGCTGCTTTTTTTTTAAGGTTTTAGGTATATTCGCCGAACAACGCGCACCCCTTTTTTAGGAAGAAACCTGGAATGTACATGTGCAATGCTTATATCTTTCGAAGTTATTTATTCTAGGTACTATCCCAAGTTTTAGAATAAATAGTATAATTCTATAATTACAGCTCTTCAGATTCATAAGGAATGTCATTTCTTTTAAATATAAATAGTGCTTCGATATATGAAGAAACCTAATTTTTTTTTAAGCTCTCATTTTTTTTTGGCGTATAACGGGCACCCGTAAATTTCGATGTTATTTTTTGTGTTAAAAGTGCGCGTTATACGCCGGATTTTACGGCACTAGAATTATTCTCAGACTTTAAGCATAAAGATCTAAATTTTTTTCTTTAATGGAGGAAATTAAAAAAAATATTCCCCTTCAAAAATTTATATAATTATAAGGATAGAAAATTTCAAATGTTTCGAAATATTATTTGTGCTATTCTTAAAGGTAGACAATGAAATTAAATTACAAATGGCAAATACTTGGATGCCTTCTGTAACACAATGTGTGAGTATGATTATTCTTTAAGTAAAGTTACGAGAGAGATCAGTTAAATAAAATTATTTTTTCTTATTTCATGAAGAGAGCTAAAATGTAAATAACTATCAAATAAAATAGCTTCGTCACGTTTAAACGTGTGAGTTGAAACTTCTAAACAGACACTGTATTATAGGTGTAAAAATTGGTCAAAAGCTTACTATATAAGCATTTGTTAAATAAGTACACTTCAACAGTCATGAAAACTATTATTAATAAGTGAGAATTATTATTTAAGCAGACAGATTGAATCGTTAATGTAGTTAGAGAAGAGGTGAATATATATCTTGAACAGAAGGAAAAACACCAACAAAAATGAAATATATTAAGGAATAAATTTTCTGTGATATGTGAGATGGGCTTAGGTTAAAGTTAATGATTATGTTGAAATAAATTGAATACGAAAAGTACGAATAGAAAAATTCTTATTTATGATCTACAGTTTTAGTCTTTTTCTTTAATTTCTCAAAATAACTCGAGGTTGAGAAAAAAGAATAAAGAAATAAAGGTATAAAAATCATCCTTTTAATATAATATATAATTAGAATGAATAATTTTTAAAAATATATATAAAGTTATAGGGAAAATTGCAAGCTATAAATGTAGTCATTCAACTGTTTGTAGTGTGTATTCTACAAATAAATAAATAAATAATAATACTCACAAGCATGTGAAATTTTTGCATTAAATTACGTAAGTCTGAGAAACATTTTTATAATATTTATTTGATCTACTTTTCTACTTTCCAGCTAAAGCTTTACAAGAACAATTAATTGATTTTATTTGAGTTGTGTTAAGAGACAACAATATATATACTATTATTTTACATAACAACTGAAAGAAAATAAATTCATTATGATGAAATATTTAATTGTTTCATTATGATGAAATGTTTTAGTAACATAATTATAAATAAAAGTACAATTTTAAAATAATTATGCTGCTTTAAATACCCAATTTCAAAATTAGAAAGAAAATAAACTTTGCATTATAAATTCACAGTTGTTTTCCAAATGTAATCGCTAATTATATGCTTATTAATAATCGCTTATTTAGACTCCTAGGTCTGATTCTAAAGAAAGAATTAGAACAATTAATTAAATAAAAAAACAACTGAATGACATTTTTAGAAAAAAAATAAAGTTGCTATCTGTTACGAAAGATGATTTCTCAGCCTCGAACAAAGTTAAAAGATGGTATTTTCTCTTGCGTCTATACTAGAAATCAGAGTTCAGCAGAATGCAAATTCTTTATATATATATATATATATGTATAATTAACTAAATTTTAGTGTCTTAAGACTATAAAGCATTCGAGCAGCAATTTTCAAATTTTATATTTGAGGATAAACGGCTTAACACTCAGAAAAAAGCCCGTACACTTCTCTAATTTAAAATAAATTTCTTATTTAATTCCATGATCCAAAATGTAATAAAACCATTATACAATTTTCCGTGAACCCTAACTACTAGCATTTACTGCATATTTTATAAAGGAAACATAATTACTTTTAACCATTAAATGAACCATACCCAAAAGAAAATTTCCACAACGAAATTTCAATCAATTTTTCACAGAGTAAAAAGCTAATTTAAATTTAAGTTTTTGCTCATCCACCTTATAACAGTGGACTGACCGTGAGGTCTATCCTCTCTAACTCGGTTTTTTTTCTCGTCCAGCCAAATTGGTTCTTTAAGCTAGCAAAACGCCACACCACAAAAGAACATCATCACCGAATAATATGGAAATAAACAACAAACTAGGTGATTATACAAAATAATAGATGCTAGTGTGGATGATATTTCCACATTTATTCGTACCGGAACTAACTTGCAATCGACATTCTTAAGATTCATGTTTAAGGAAGATTTACATTTTGTCAAGTCTGAGGGGTTATGTTCAGTGGCGCAGCTAGGTATCGAAATGCCCTGGTGCTAAAAAAAAAAGGGCCCTATCTAAGTTGGATTTTATCAAGTAAAAAAGTAAAAATATATGAATATTTTACATATACAAAGTTACAAGTTTTGTTTACTATATTCTCTTTCTTGCAATTGTTTGGGCTTAAACGCACCACTGGTTTTTTTTATCCCTAATTTCAGTTTTATTATTTATGCAATATATTTCGTATGTACTCGAGTACTTACTGACGTTGAAAGGAAGGAGAAATATATTGCTAAGCTACAAAACGTCGTTGAGGAATCCCTGGCTGTTTACTTGGGAGGAATGAACTCACCCACCAGAAGGCTTAGAGCTACAAAATGGTCCACCAAGATAGACAGGGAAAAAATATGCATGAACAAGAAAATACAATACAATAATATTATAAATATTTTTAAAAAAAAGCTCTGCAAAAGAGAAGAAGGAGGAGGGGGCAAATTTGTATCAGTTTATTGCAGATACGAGAAGATTGTGAAATATTGAAACAGGAAACTAGCTTACTATGAATCACATTGTTATTAAAAATAGAATGTAACAAAGAAGATACTGGTTCTTGTGTAGGTTTTTTAAGATGCAATAAATAAGTATGATAAGATTTTTCATAGAGCTTTGAAGTAACAGTTTATAGAAAAACGAAAAAAAACTGAAAATGATATAAATTTTTCAAAAAGTAAAGTTCGAAATACTAAACAAACAACGAAAAGAATTTAGGGGAATTCCTTCAAGTTCAAAATTACTTCTAACTCAATTGCCATGAAAAAAGTTATGTTGCAACCTTCTCTATTTAAATTTGGGAGAAATTATCGCAAGTTCGGCTTGCTTAGAGGTCAGGGCCCAAGGGCCCCCTGAGCTTGAGGGCCCCGGAGCATGGCACCTGATTCAATGATTTATCCACCCATGCTGTGTTCGAATCCCTCCGGGAACCTCAATCATCAGGAAGATCTCCATCTCAAACGACATGAGGAGCAGGTAACGTTAACAACCTGTGCTTGGCTATTTAAATGAAACGATTTTTACTCTTTTACCAATAAAAAATCAATTCAAAAGTATTTCCATAAAAAAAAGAAAGAAACGAGTCTTACAGTAGTCGCATATGATGTGTAACATCTGACATGTTATCGTGGTAAAAACGCAATATTAACTTTTTTCCTGAAAAAAATATGAATCGGGTATGATTGGAAATAATTTTCTATCGAATAATTATATCTTTAATGAAAATTGTATTTAATTAACAAAAGGAGTAATGCAATATTTTATCAAAAATAATTATTCTTGTTCAATTTGGGGAAGAGCGGAGACAATAGACTTATGATAACTAAAATATGACACATATACTTGTGATTTCAAAGTATTTAAAAACCGTTGAAAAACAGCGTCAATAACAGTACCACTGTTAGCAGTCGAAACATTTTGATTTGTGTTCATCATTCATAACAGCTATGAGCGGCTCAGCTTTTGGCAAACAGAAGTTAAAGTTAAAATCACCACTCAAAATCAGGAGAAGCGAGGGATAATTTTTTAAAAGAGCAGAACCACCTTCGTTTTATGGTAAAAGTATAAAATGCAGGAAATCTTTAATTTTTTTTAACCGTTTGATTCGAAGAAACGTATACGACCACCGAAATCACTGTCCATTTTCAAATAAGCATTCTGCCGCACTTATGTTCCCCAATATCATGACTAACGGATTTAGATTCAAGCGCTCGAGTGCTTGATGGCTACTAGAGTTGGACCCCCATGCGAGGGTAGTGAAAAGACACAGCCACGCACTCTCATTGGTCAAATCAAGTAGCGCACACTTAAGTCACATCCTGTTACACACATCCGTCCCTTTTCACGAATTCACTCCCAACAAATATCCAGCAACCGAAGGGAAAGATATTACACATCAATAATTACTAATATTAAAAAATTTGATACTCCTGAAATTTCCTACTTGAAAGAGTTATTATATAAAGTTATTTTTAATTTACAAAAAAAATTCTTTACTGGCTAGTTTATTAATTTTACACCCTCAACTCGCCCCATCACAACAATGCATTATCCATAAGTTTTTATACTTGTCAAAATGATCTGATTTTACACTCTGAAATTTAGTCGAATGATTAATAGCAATCCTTTCTGTCATCAGCATTCTGTTTGAGCATATGAAGAGCAAGAGCATTACTCAACCTAGAGTGAGTTTAGAAGTTGACACTCCTTCGACGCTTCTCGTCAATTTCGATCTTTATTGATTTCACTTCTTCAAGACCTTCCAAAATCCAATAACCAGCGGAGTGTGTCTTGGTGATATATCTTTTGTACGTAGAAGCATTGAATCGGAAACTTGATAGCACTTGAGGCTACTCACGATCTTTCAGATTATGGGTAAGAATTTCAGAATGGGATATCAGGGTAAAGGCGACAATTTATTCCTTGATACAAAAAAAAGAAGAAAAGAAAAATAAAGAATAAATTGAGAGAAATAAAACACCGGAACACTTATCAGAAAGAGGGGAGAAATACTTTTATTTTCCAGGTCTTATCGCTTCTGAGGAGATTCGAAGTCTTTTTATTTTTGTATTTTGCAGCTAAAGAGCAAATTTTTGGCTAAGCGCACTTGTCGTTAGTGGTGATTTATTACCTGTCATACATAACATTAATATGAATTATTTTGTGGATATTTTTTTCCTCTTTCTAATCGTATAATTGCAAAAAAGTTGTATAAATTGTTACAGTTTTAGGTTTGGGCTCGTGCAACTTAATTTTGATACAAGAAATTTTTTTTGAATGAAAAGTATTCTGCCGTGATTAATATATGAGCTTTTTGTGCGTGAAATTACTTCATTCGAGATGATTATTGGATTTTATAGAAATTACTTTCGTCAATTAGATTTAATTATTATTATTTTGTAGAAAGATAACACTTAAATGAATTACATATGTGCTATTCGTGAAGAATCCTTTTAAAGTAATTACTCAATAAATGGCAAAAATGTGAGGCGAAACGATTTAGTAAGAATGGTAAGGTATTAATTAAGAACGCTTACATAATATTTTTTTGAAAATGTTGAAGATTTAGCAACATTTTTTAACTCGTGAATTTTCAATAGTTTTTGCTGGCGTCATTTATTGATACATTACTTTCAAATGTATTTAATATTCGATTAAAATATTTGTATTTATATTTCAGAGTTATAAAGATGCATTAATTTAGAAAATGAGTACAAAAGTATAAGTATTTTTTTCAATACTGCGAGAGTATTCTTTTACTATGAGCACATAAAGAGAGAAAAAAGCTAATGGTATTTTATTAATTGAAATTTTTAAGAAAAATCACATGATTATTTTTTGCTTATATAATATGTACAGTATAAAGATTGAAATTAGATTTAAATTTTGCAGATATCATAGGAGTTTCAACATTACTAATTTTTAGTATACCAAACAGCTAGAGAGAAAAGAAAGATATGAATGTTATAAAAGAGTAACTTATAACGAAAAAAATGTGTCGTCTGATTTATCACACAGTATATGTCCACTAGAAATACTAATGTAAAATGAATATCAGGAATTATAATTATATTTTCCGAAATTTTCTTCTATCTGTATTGATTGAACAAAGGATATAGACACTTCATAATTATAAATCTCATAACAAAATATATATATTAATCACTTAAGAAGATTTTAGCAGTTTAAATTTGCTGCTTTTCCTAATTTTTAAAATTTTCATTCCCTCTTTATTTTGGTTTTACAATAGAGAAGAATCTGCCATATGAAACTTAAAAATGTGGTAATAGATTAATTTAAGAAATGATATGATATAATTTGTGAAACTGCTATCAGACGTCAACCGTTAGTTCGCACAGAGAAAAAACTTTCAAAATTTACGAGATTATCTCTAAACGGTTTCAGCAATAGATTCCAACACTTTTCTGTAATAAATGTACTATAACTCTCATGTTTCTCAAATACAACTATAGTTTAAAAGACAAATCCGAATTACATAATGGAATGTTTAAATTTAAGAAATATTTCTTTATAAGTGTGTGGTATCCATTTTTGTATTCTTACAGGAAAATGGAAATTAATCAATAATACATACTTCATGATACCATCAAAAGTGATTGCCAATATTTTAAACATGAAAATTTAGATTATCCGTTTAATTCAATAAGATTTTTTTCCAAGCGAAAAAGTGAAAGCTTCAATTCAGATAACCTATTACTATACACGATACTAAAAATGTTTGAATTCATCATTACGTTTTTATAACTTGTTCACATTTAAATATCTAAGAGAAAAAATGATTTTAAATTGCAGTAACAATAGTTTCCTTTATGGCTTTTAATATTTAATCCTTTTTGTTTGAAATCAAAATTTTTCAAAGGATGCAAAGTATATTTTTCCTTCTTAATAAAAAATTTTTCTTCGAAAATGCAGCAGAAATGTTTTTACATATACACAGTTATCGTAATTC
>BMAV01002554.1:1603021-1616013 GCA_019973955.1 Trichonephila inaurata madagascariensis | reverse complement strand
CACAGTTATCGTAATTCCTTCTGTTCGATTAGAAAAAAAAGTTATCAAAATATTATTTATTTTTTAAATATATCTTAAAATTGTTTCTTAAGAAAATGCATACCTGGAACTGAAAAAGAAATTGTTCTATTTTCTTAAAGGCGTGTTAGAAAACTGATAAATCCCATTTATTTATGAGAATACATTTAGCTTCATGGGTACTTCCATTTTCATTTTGTTTTATTGATTGGTGTTTCTTCATTCTGAACATTAACTTTTTGCATATCTTTTGAATGAATTTTTATATATGCAGATGTTTATAATAGCTTTGATGATTAATTTTTCTTTATATTTTTAATTTGTAAGGGGTAAAAACTTTATATATGCTGTCATTGCTAATTTCATTTATGTTTCGTGAAAAAGTCTCTCTCTTAGGGTTTTCAAAACCATTTAATATAATGTATTTTCTTAAAATCAAGATGCCTATATTAAAAATATGAAGAAGTATTTGTTGAAAGATATAAAAAGACAAGCAATAAAATTACTTTAAAAACTCAAAGTATGATAAAAATGTATCTATAAAGGACGTTTTTACTATCCCAAGTACAAATTCATGATCCAAAAAAAATCCATTTCCTTAATTCTAACAAATGGTATTGCTCCTAAATTTGTATATATTTCCTGTATTATAAAAATCATATAATCTATTGCAGTTCATTAAAAAACTTAAGTATATATATCATATAATTTTCGTTAGAATAATAATAAATGCGTAGAGAAAATTATTGCAAACAAAAAAAATGAACTATTTCAGGTTGTCTTCGTTTAAATGTCAAGAAATAAAATTTAAATTCGGAAAGAAATTATCTAACGCTATTATCCATATTTCGACCAGCATGTTATTTTGTAGCAGTATATTTCAATACACTGCACATTCTTGTTTAAACCAACCCATTTTCTTTCATGCAGAAAATATGTTCCCTGTGTTTCACCTCCGATATTTTAATGTAAAATCGAGTTTTAACTTTGTATTTAAATACCGTATGTTCCGACGTATGTTTAGGTATATTCGGCTTAAGTTTTAGGTATATTCGCCGTATAACGCGTGCTTTCTTTTAACGATGAAACCTGAAGTGTACATGTTCAATGCTCTTATCTTTTGAAATATTTAAATAGTATGTGGTGGATAATACAAAAGTATATAATGAAATTAAATTTGACGTAATTCAAAAGTCATTAAAAATGTAGTATAGCTAACAATGTAAATTGAATGGAAGATGATTATTTATTTATCAATCAGAGTATTAGTAATGATGAAAATTAAATAGAATTTGATGGTGAGCCTGAAAATATAACGGAAGACGAATATGATGAATTTTTCATGTTTTCCAATAAGGAAAGTTTATAAAGCGTGCCATTTCTTTGAAATAAACAGTATTTAGATATATGTATAAACCAAACTTTTTATGCTAATCTTTTCATCATTTTTAAGCTATCATTTTTATATCCGGCGTATAACGTACACCCTCAAATTTCAATCTTATTTTTTGTGTTGAAAGTGAGCATTATACGCCGGAATACACAGTGCATATTTTTGATTGTCTTTAAACATTACGCATGCAGTATCATAGACATATATGCATTACAAACATATGAGATTATATTAATTTCAGGACTACTTTTTTTTATCAAAAGCATCTGTGTGCGAATATTGTTCCTTAACATTAATTGAGAATCACTTAAAGAAGGTAAACAACAGATACATTTTCAAAAGCAGCTACATGATTCAAAACTCGTTCCAAATATTGACACTAATACATCATGTTACGTAATAAATAGATTGTATCTGTATTTTTTGAGAGTCTAGAAGTCTTATTTAAGTCTCCAGATTCAATTACATAGAACGTCCTTGAAAATATGTCGAATTACTTCAGAAATTGAAGACATCTACATGAATCAGTTGCACGTTCCTCAAAAACATTTAAGGCTCAGATGGGAACGGTAGATACATATCCGTGGGATGCCGAGATGGATGGTGTATGTGGACTTTCCATTGGGGCGGTCACGCCGAAAGTGCTCACACACTGATAATGGAGTGCAAAACAGAGGTGCGAAAGGTCAACATCTGTACAGACTCAGTCTAGAAAGTTGCAAATGAAGCGAATACAACTGAGTTAACTAAAATGGGTGAGGTGGTCTTTTGAGAGAGTAGTCTGTGTGCTAAGAGAAAAAGGGTGGTGTTGCAAACACCTGACAAACATTGTTCTGGGGTTTTCCATTGTTTCATTTCAGCATCCTCCTTTTTTGATTCAGTTCGATGCTAAGGTTACGGATTACCTTTGGTTTTAATTTACAGGGATCTGTGTTCGCTATTTTACATGAAAGGGTTTAACTGGTTAATTAGTGGTTCTAAAAATATAGCAAAAATTGGAACAAGTGGCAAAGGGTGGAGATGATAAATGTCAAATTTAAATGTAATGTTACACAGAGGAATAGAATCGGAAAGGTGTAATGAATGTAAAATGTTTGCGTGAACTAATTGAAGGGTGAGAATTATTAAGAGATAAAAGGTAAGAAGTAATAAAAATTTGATTGAAAGAGGTTAAAAGTTGTGAATGAGGGCAAGAAATAATTTGAAGGTAATAAAAAAAAATGTGCTGTAGGTAGAAAGTTTTTTGTTACTTTCAAAAATAAATTTTTACAAAAATATTAGAGGATTTCTAAATATATATTTTCAAAATGTGAGAATGTTTACACAAGTGCAAGTGTTCAGATATGACTATATTTATCAAAATAATGTTAAATACCATTAGAAGTAATACAATTGCACTAAACAAACAAGATAGAAACAAGAATACAGATCAAATAATAATAGATAATAAGTATCTAATAATTCACCTAAATTTTCTCTCAAGGGATTTTAATTTAACAATTTAATTCCTCTTGAATGAGCCCTCCAAGGTTTAGCGTGATAATTGATTTCTAGTTTCATCTCCCTAGTTTTTTCTAACTTTATCTCCCAAAAGCTGAAACTTCAGCATTTTCAAAGCAAGACGATGCAATCTTGCATCACCCGCGTATTCGGACCAATCAGAAAAGCTTTTACCGGAAATTACATCATTCTAATAGCTCTCACTTGACTAAGACTATTAAAGGTTGAGATCCCGGGAGCGAACAAGGAATGCTTTTGTGGCTGTCTTATACATTTGCGTGTGTTTGTCCGTGTGTATTTGTTTTGTTGTATTTCGAGACGTCATTTTTATGTTAGTGTAAAATAAATATGATGTTTAAAGCCTTCTCATCTTTTCCACAATTGCAACCACTTGAAAAGAAGATCAACTCAATACCAAAATGTCTTAAAACAAGCTCGGAATTTCATATATGTACGAAATAGACCAAAACAAGACTATACACGCAGATATACATAGTTCAAATTTCACAAATTTTATTTTTCAACTATTAGATTAAAAAGGCTTATTCTCGAGCACTGTATTTTTAAAACTGACCCATCATTTTTGCTTCAGGCGGACAAGAGGACGCACTGTAATTGAACCATGCGTATCCAAGGATTTCCATTCTGCTTATTCAAGAGATGTGTCAAGGGATTATTGTCAGCTGCACCTTTCACGCTCCACCGATCCAGTTCATTTTCTCTGGAAATAGTTTTTTTAATACCAAAAAATGTAACACTTTTTATCTTGAGAAAACTCGAAAACTGAGACGTCCACTCCTACCGGAAAAGAACGTCTATTTGGCCTATTTTCAAATGAATTATTTCTTGACAAATACTATTCAAGAACTTCCCTTGATGTTTTTTGTCGTTAGTACAACGCACTCTTTGTAGTTCAATACGTATTAGTGTAGTTATTTTCCATTTATCGGAATTTTTAATGAAATTCATTCTATTCGGTTACTTGAATCACAATGACAAATGAAGAAAAACCAGGATGTTCTTGACAGTTTAAAGGATATTTTTTTTCAAATTAATTAAAAGAGAGAAACAATAGTTACTTTGTAGCGCTTGCATTTTCTATGTTTCCTCATTCTTTTACATTTTTTATTTTATTCGTCATTTACGAAAATAAATTCAAAACGAATTTAAATTTGCTTATAATTATTGAATAACCAAAGAAGAGAATGGGTACTAATAAAATTTTTGACCTTTTAGAGATTATCGAAATTTCAAACATACCTACAGACAAATAATAATTTATCTGTACATCTATTTTTTAAACAATCCTCAGCGTAATTTTCTCAGTAAATTTAAAATATTTCTGAATATACTAATTAGCTTTCTAAATATTTTTCTTTGTATATTTACACACACACATATATAATTATATTTTAATTCTCCTTTTGTTGTACAATATAAGTATGAATTTTTAATGTTACCGTTTTAGTGATTTTTTTTTTCAATCACAAGCAGTGTATACGTAATGTAAATCACAGTGTACCACTCATTATGAAGCTCTTAAGACTACTTGGCTGTTCTGTATTGCGTTCTCTTAAAGCTTATAAAAACATTAATTTTCTCATGGCATAGATTTTATGCTTACAGATTTAGGAGCGTATTATATATGTTCAGCATCATTTCGAATCCGTTATTCCTCCATATTGTACGGAACATAAAACAGGATTCCTTAATTATCAGTTTGCAGACTGCTTTTAGCCCGTAACTTCTTAGAAACCAGAATTTTAATTATTTCAGCAATATAATTATTTTATAATGTATTACAATTAAATAATATTAAAAATAGAGCCCCCAATAAGCATTTATATTCTTCCGATTCCCCATCCCAAATTTTCGGTCAGTTGAAAAACTGTATGTGGAACTAGACAAAAAATTTCAGCACTGATGATAAGAACAATTTCAGTAACTGTAGAATTTCCAGAATTCTGCAGTTTTTACAAATTCTTTTTTTATTAATATATGTAATATTTTTATACAAAAATACTTCTTATTTCAGCAAGGAATTCCGTATATATTCAATGCTATTCAATTTATGTTTTCAAATGAAACTGCTTACGACAAAAAAGTAGTTTTTGTAATCACATCTTCATCATCAACGAACAGCTTAATTGAACAGGCATGTTTCCTTTTATCACATTACTTAACACGACTGACAATCAAGTGATACCAGAACTGTTCTTATTCTGTGAAGAGATAAAAAAGTTCCTTCTTAGGCAAGATAAGCTAAATGATGATTGGAAGATGGTATCAGGATTACCCTAAGCATCTATTTCGTCTTCCAAGGAGTAAAAGGAGTAGACTGAAGTCATTTAACTCCCATTAGCGACCTTACAAAATGTCAATAAAATGGGCTGTGGATTTCACGACATCCAAAGGTTTAAAGAAAAACGGGTTAAGGATTCTGTTCAGAGATCATGACTGAACAATAGGTAGCACATCACCTTTTGAACTTAGACACTTGTTCTTGATATCTCATTTGAAGTAAATGTCAGTAGTATCCCTTTAGAGTAGCGAGAATGCATGTCTACTTTACTTTTTCATACTCATCTACTATTAACATTTCATGAGCGAGAAGAAAATTATACAGAAAACTGAACTCAAAATTAAAAAAAGGTCGAAGACATGTCGGAAGCCGCATAGCAGCGTTAAAATAATCATTAACTCAATCCTTCGAGATTGACATGGCAGAGCCCTATACTTAGAACAAAATAAAACAGCTCAAATAACATGGTAAGAAAGGAGGAAGAACTAAACGCGAATTAAAAATACTCCGAATTTTTTTTTCTTTCATTTATAAAGCTGGAAAACTCCAATTTTCTCGTTCCATTCATTTTTGGAGGCTTTATTTAAAAAATAATATTGTATTAAATAAAGAAATAAGATCCATCCACGTAAAATCTGTGTTTATGAACTCTTCTAAAGTATTAATTACGTTTTTCGTAAAACGGAGAAAACACGTACTTAGGGCATGAATCAATTTATCCTTAATTCTGTTCAAGTCTCTTTATGAAAAACATCCGTATTATATTTGTACATGTAAATAAAAACTCGTCGCTTGAGGAAATATTAAGCTATTCATGAGATAAAGTTTGTGAACGGTTACTCGTGTATGAGTATAAAATGAGCACAAAAAAGCTACTCAAATTAGATGTAAGGTTATTTTAGTATTACAATATAGTTCTCGGGATTAATAACTATTAATACGACCCTTAAACGAAAATAATCTGAAAAATGCTATACACTCTATAATACAAAAAACTACGCACTAGGAAGTAGTTACCCGAATGGAATAAAAATCGGCAGATGTAATGTACATCTTTTGAAAACAAAATACTAAAGGTATCATAGGAATCAAATGTTTTATTCAGGATATATAGTTATAAAAGCAGAAATATTATGTTTTGAAATCACCTAACGTTGGCCCACCTGCGGCCCTGATCTGCTCAGCTGGGCATTGACTCATAGAATTGAGGGATGTCTCCTTGCGGGATTGCTTATCATACACGTTCCACTCTGCTATTAGATTAGTGAGATCCACACACAGGGAGGGTTGGAGATGATTGCTCATCAAAGTTCAAACGTGCTATATTAAAAGAAATCTGACGATCGCGCCAGGTAAGGAAATTTTAGAGAAGCACAAAACAAGCTGGAAAAATGCGTGTCATGTGTGCAGGGGTATCATCCTGTTGAAACGGAAACCCGGAATCCATGAGAGAAGGGCAACACTACAGGAATTGAAATCTCATCGATGCGACGTACTGTGTTATAAGGGTGTCACGGATGACAACCAAAAGGGTCCTGATAGCAAATGAAATGTCGTCCAATAACATTTCTGGTTGTAGGCTATGTGGACAACGACAAACAGGTGAGTACCTCACAGCTGTCCAAGACGTCTCCTGATACGTTTTTGCTGGTCATCGTGACTTAATTCGAAGCAGAATTCATTGTTGAAAACGATTCAACTCCAGCCCGTGAATTGCAGGTCAAATGCGCCACTGCAAACACGCCTGCTGATGCACAGTTACGAGATGCAATCTGTGAAATGACCTCCATGACTTCAGCCCTCATTCGCAGAGTCTCTTATTCGATGGTCTCTGCAGTCATTGCTGTCCTGGTTACACGTCGGATCGTCGAAAAGAACGCTCCAGGGATTGTGAGTGTCAATCGTACGATCACTCTATCCTCGCTCACGGTCGACTGCTACCTTCTTGGTGCTCTGTACGCGACCATGTTTCATCCATTCTTGGCACTTCGACCAAATGGTAGCATCCCTCCCACCCTAATGTCGGTTAGTCCTGCAATTTAACCATCCTGTTTCCTATAGTCCAATTGCATGTTCTCTCTTAGTGAGTGTTCATACTGTTCGCAAATCCGTCTCTAAAGCATTTGTACAATCCACGTGAGTCAACGGAACCACTTTCGCAGATGAACTAAAACCTTTGCATGCTTTACACTAAGGTTGTATTAGCAATCTTGTCCCATCCGGATAACTCCTTGGTATGTCACTTTTATGTTATATTTACACATATACTTAAAAATGCATAAATGCTTTAACTGTGGTTCGAGCTTAGCTTTCAGCGTTATCACAAAATATGAAATAGAATCACAAATCTTAAAATATAGTGAAAAAATTAAATCATTGTCATTAATTTTATTCTTAAAAATAGCAATATCTTTCCTCATGAGCTGTTGACTCTTTTATAGCAAACATTTATAATGCTTCACACCGAATATTAAAGATACAATTATGCAAAGAAATTAAAATGAATTTAATAAGAAGTGATATATGAGAGTTTAGTATTCATACCAATTCACTTTTGACGTTGAATTTTAGGTTTATGGTGTGTAATTTTACGCACTGCAAGGAAATATCATTCTAAGACCAAAACGATTTTAAAAATTATCTTTCTCTGATTTGTATTCATACAAAAAAAAATTGTTTTTTTATATCAGTTTTCTGTAAATAAAAGTCATCATCATTGTTTTAACAGCGTCTTAGTTGCATACAATTTCTATTTTAAGAAGTCCATACTTATCAAGAGCGTATCCACTCACAGAATTTTTTTTACAACAATCAGATCTTGCTCTTAATTACAAATACAGTTCATGAAACAGACGATCGAGATTTGTAGAAAAATATTTTTTTCAACTTCACATACAACTTGTTGTTAAAATCAGAGTGTTCATTATCTGCTCTATGTTCAGCTATCGCACAAAGAAAACGTGGAAAACATTGTTATTATCTATTTTAACTGCAATCTAATAAAAATCAAAAACGTACTTTGGTCATCTTTAGTGACAGGTCTTAATCAGAAAATACGACATTGTAGAAATAGTAGAGCAACTTGAGGACAAGGGGAAAAAAGAATAACCCAAGACGGGGCAGATTAAAGTTTATCATCTGAACGGGAACGACCTCAAAACTACGGATTTAGCAAGATGGAAAGAAAATGCTCGGGTTGTTTTGAGGCCGAATTTCATAAATTATTTTCTTTCTTTTTTCTGTCTCTTTTCTCAGTACCGGGTTGATGGATTACTGTCGCAACGTCACCTGGTCCTTTATGAAAGATAGTCTTGATCGGGAAGTTCAGATTTTATGTAAATACTTGATGAAGACGGAATGTATTCGGATACAGGAGATGTAATTTGTGCGATATTTTGTCATGATTGCTGACAGGGTTATTTGAGCTCAGCATTTTGAGTTATGAGGTTCACATTGGAGACTTATTTTCAATAAGGGTTAATTCGAGAGATGGAAGGACAAGTTTGAAGATCAGTGTAAATAACCTTGTTAAGTGATGTGCATCACGAAATCTCTAAAGAGACAAGGATTCTCCCAGCAAAGATTTATCATTCATTGTCATCTCATAAACAAAGATAAAAATACTTTTTCAAGTATCAGCAGAAAATGTAATTTATTCGATATTTTACCATAACTAGCTAATAGGATTATTTAAACTCAAAACTTGGAGTTATGTAGTTATGAAAGGAAAAAAATTCAACAATAGTTTATTTTAGATGATAGACAGATAAATCTGTGGCCAACGTAAATACCCCTTGGATAATATGTTATGATATTATATATCAGGGGTCGGCAACCTATGGTAAGCGTGACACATTTGGCACGCGGTACAATTTGAAGTGGCACTCTGCGCTACTCTACAAATTTGTCATTTTTTGAGTAGATGGAAATTAATTATTTTGAGATGAAATTTTAGACCAGGGATGGCGAACCAGTGGCACAAGTGCCATTGATGGCACGAGACACAATATTTTTGGCACACCAGTGATCAAAATGGTTTGCGTTTTGTTTCAAAGTTCACACTGTGAAGTATTACGAACAAACGTGAGTAATCTGTTGCGGGGAGGCGGGGAGCACACTCGTTTGATGTTGTCTTGCCTTAGTTACGTCGTAGATTACAACTGCTTATGATGTAAACTTTGTCTACGCGTAGCATAGTCAATTTCAGTGACATAACTGTATTTTAAAGTTTATCTGTGTTATATTTACGATTTTTAATTGTTATTTAACAAGGCTTGTTCAGCAAAAGAACAAAAAAGAGCAGGATAGTAAGTGTAACAGAGAATTTCAAATTTGGTGAACCGAGAAACATGGCATTATTAGCAAAAGCGACAAAGCTGTGTGTGTTATATGTTCTAGAACAGTAGTATTGAGAACATCGTCTGTAAAGGGGCATTTTGAAATAAATCATAAACCCTCTCGTCAAAAAAAAGTGAACCACAGCAAAAATAATTAATTGCTTAGAAAACGTTTGGCAGATGACTCAAATTCAGCATAGTAACATCTTGCAATCCTAATATAAGTTATTTGTAATCCAATCTACAACAACAGAAGTCACATTAATGTTACTTTAATTTGAATTACACGTATAACTAAAACATTTATAACTAAACAGCGCAAAAGGTATATTTTCGTAGTAAATAGAGTTTTGTGTTGTTAGTATTTTATTATTTTCCCAATAATCACAAGTCAAAATTATTTGACGGCACGTCCATACCTAATTAAACACTTTTTGGGAAAAAATGACTCTTTGATCCATAAAAGTTCGCCACCCCTGTTTTAGACTATCATCTTCAGTATTATGGAAAGTAACAAATGCGGAATGAGAAAGTTTGAAAGATAACTAATGATTAATCGGCATCTATTTAAAATTACTGGACGGCATCGCTGGAGAGATTTAGTTGTTTGAAGAAAACTGCATATACCCTGCTTTCCGCTTTTGGTTCTACATGTATGTTTAACTTTCCTTCCTTCCCTTCGGGGAAGACACGACAACAACAACAAATCTTTTCTCTCCTATGAAAAATATTTTGAGCCCGCAAAGTTGTTTTACTATTGAATGTTTAGAATCGTGTCCAATTGAAAGTCACAAATTATACCCCTGATATTGGGAAATGAAGTAGATCGGTGCAGGGGAGGTTCGCATTAAAATATTTATATGATTTTTATTTACCTATATTGAAGGAATACCTTTATTTTACGTTGTTTATTTCTTATTTTAAAATAAATATGTTTAAAAGATACATAATACATAATCTATGTACAAATATAATTTTTCATTTATGTATTGAAGGAATAATTATACATTATATGTTTATTTTTATGTTAATAAATATCTTTAAATGATGCAAAACTAATAATTAATAAAACTCTAAATCTATATTTTTGACCACTACTTCCTAACTCTGCATGCATTATCAAAAGAATCGATTTGTTTCAAATATTTCTTACAGTGTGGCACCTTGAAACATATTGGTAGATTGGTTTGACACGCCACAGTTACCACTGTTATAGATGATCATGGAGGTATAAATATTGCTCCGTAATCCTACATGATTATTTTTCAATTTCATAAACGAAGAAAGATGCTACTACATAGTATCAGAGGATTTATTAATAAAATGTTATCAGATAGTAAATATCGAATGGGAGATAATTAAAAAATCTTAAACGCAAAAGGCCAACTTTTCTTTACTATACAGTTTTGAAATATTTTAATTCAATGATATTAGACAAATTTTTAACTCAACCAGAAGTTTAATCACAGAATTATCAATAATCCAATATGAAAAAAATGGACAGCTCTTATTACAAGATTTTTGTCAAGCATCTGCCAAGATTAATACACTTTTATTTAAAATTTGCAGAACAGAGCAAAAGTAATAAATACTTATAATACACAAAAATAAAAAGCAGAATTTAAATGAACGTTAGCTTTTTAAACAATTTATTTTTTTAAACTTAAAATACTTGACCGACAGATGGTTATTTAACATCAAACAGCTGTTTGCAAATGTTTTTATTTAAGTTTCCCTTCAAAACTCCTAACAGCAATCCAGTTTTCCAAATAATACCTTTTGCTTTACCTTTCCTTCTGGATTAAAATCATGTTATTAAAACTACTTTAATATCTTTCATGGAAAAAAATTAATTTAATTTATTATTTCATGAAAAAAGACTTGGAGGTGAATAAATGAGGAGTTTCATATACGGATGTTCATTTTTTGCTTTTAAGAAGGGTTTTTTACAATCATGCAAGCTAAAAATAAGGCATTCTTATACTGAATTACTTTTATTTAAAAATCCCACAATTAATTAAACTACGAAAATAAAAAGTAAATTGACGTCTTTTTCATTCTTAATAAGGTATTTTTTAGGTTTTGATGTATATTTTCACCGCAAAATTAAACAAATACATCTTTATTGTGACAGCTTAAGAACAGCAATCCTCATTTTTTAAAGTCATACTTAACTGTAATGATGGTCTTCCACATCTTTTATAGTGTGAATTCTTTCGAAAATAAAATGAAAATATCACATAAGTTATGAATAAAATTTGTAGGTGAACGATAATAAGTTAAAAAATATTACAAATTATTTTTAAAGTGTTGCAAACTTAATTTTTCCCCAAACAAAAATTTTTAATACGATAAATATAAAAATTATTTCCAGAGCTTAAAAATCATAACTAAGATTTAAAATACATTATAATGTCTGCTTATAATGGATCTAATAATTATTTATAATGAAGAACAGGATATTCATAATTAAGAACCAGTTTACAATGCGAATCATTGTTACTTATAGATAGAAATTATTTTTATTTCAATTCAGGCTAATTCAAGAATTTTGAAAAAAAAAACCACTCTAAAATAAGTACATAAACAAAATTCCACTTATGATCGCGTGACAATAGTTAATGTATTAAAGTTATGTATTTAAAACCATGAAGTCTGACTGACAAGAGTGTTTTTTAAAAATTCAGATGTGTCAGTTTTAATAATTGCAACAAAACTTATCAAGTTTACAGCCATGTATGTCACACGACAATATAATTAGTTTTGTAATCAGTTACTTTAACTCCACACTACATTTCAAAAAGGAAATTACTATTCAAAGGTATTTAAAGTGAAAAAAAAATTAAAAAGACTTCAGTATTACTATTATTCAGTTTATAAAAAAGATAAAATACTTAAAACGTAATTTGATAAACTCTTAGGATTTGAAGATTGGATGAAAATATGTAAATTTTACCAAAGCAAAACTATGTAATAATCCTTAACAAATAATTTTCAAATATGCGTAGAAAAACTGCTTACTAGTTATTTCAGTTCCATTTTTTAAAAAATAAATACCAAAGTTTTCTAACTTTAGTTTATAAAGTGCAGTTTACCTCCGTCACATAAAAACACAGTAAATAATAAGTAGCAAATAATTTCTTTGCAGAGACAAGCTTATCTTGTAAAATTTTAATATTCCTTTCTTCAAATGTATGGATTAAATACGGCAAAGCTAGAGAATTTTTCATATCATGGAATTTCTTTTTCAATAAGCTACAAAAAAATTCAACAATGCCGTGAATATTTTCAAAAAACAAACAAACAAACAAAAAATAACTAACTCGGTTTCATTTATATTCTTCTTTTTTAGATTTCATGACTATTTTTACCGTTTGAAGCAATTGTAAATCTGAAATAAGAAAAAAAAAATGCACAAATTCTAAGTAAAAAAAAAAAAAAG
>BMAV01002554.1:1569233-1602921 GCA_019973955.1 Trichonephila inaurata madagascariensis | reverse complement strand
CCCCCCCCCCCCCCCCTAATGATGTGAAACTCAACAACACGAAACTTAAAGGTCGAACTATAAATTTACGAATTATTTCATTTTTTTTCTATGGATAGTTGCGTTTTGTGAGCAATGGCTTTTCTTGGTAGCGTTAGGGTCAAGGCTATTGTTCCGAGAAGTTCAAAGCTTTGCACTGATCCAAAAGCTCACATTTTTAACGATTTTTTTTACCTGGGGCAATTACAGTCGAAAAACTTTAAATTACTCAGAAAAATAAGGGAAAAAAAGTCAGAAGTCACTTAACTTACAAGTGATTAAGAGGTGAGGGGGCACTTTCCTAAAACTTTTGAGATCCTCGTAAATCATTTTAGGATTTGTTTTGTACTTAACGAGAATAAATGAGGCTGATAGACATCACTGTAATCTATTTTGCTTAGAGAAGTAAAAAAAAAATGTTCCAATTTAGATATTTCTAGTAAAATGTTGAAACCTATGTTAGGTACGTAAAAGTATAATCTCAATACTCATAAATCATTTTGCTCATAGCCACATTTTGAATTAGAAATTAATTTATGTATCAGTTGAATTGCTAATATGTAAAAGTAATTTTATACGCATACATCACAGTAGTTTATCAGAATATGTTAATTCTCACATATATTATAATTCCTGCATTAAAAGTCTCAAAATATAACATTCATTAGTTTTTTGTGTGATTTTAGTTTAATTTATTCTAAATACGTATGCAGACAGTTTTGTGGTAAAGAGCGAATGTTTTACAATGTTATATGTGAGATATAGTCCTTTTTTGCATTTTTTTTTTTTTGTAAAATACGGTGCAAGTTTAAGCCATCCTTACAAATGGAAAATTTATAATGCAGTATTATTTAAATATTAATTTAAGTAATTAAAATAATGCTCTGTTTTAAGTTATTGCTTTTGAAGTAATAAAATATTTATCTGTCATTTTAAATATTGTAATATATTTTAACTTCAATATAGTTCTGAGTTGCTTTTTAAAATTTAATTTTAAAGAAAAGTATGTACCAAATAACATAAATTGAATGTATACAATGAAATTTATTAAAAAAAGTAAATAGTACAGGATTAGAATGAAAATTAAATTTAGGTTTACGAATAATAAACTTGTTTTTTTTAAGTGCAAGAAAAGTATACACAGAAAAATAAAATCAAGATATGCCAGAAATTATTGTGAAAAAATTTGTATCGTAAATCGAATTTTATAAAATTTCTGACGTGAATTTTCAAACATTCCTGTTGTTTAAGACGAATCTATATAGCTTAATTTATTGAAAACTTTTACAATTCACCAACTACCCCAAAGTATCACGCGGGTCTTACAGAAGTCAGTATGAAGTACATTACAAAAGGAATTAAATAAAAGAAAAAAATTTTAAGTTATGAAAGATTACAAAAATGAATCCATATAATGATTTCAAAAAATTCTACAAAATTTGAAATCATTAACTTTTTTTAATCGTTTAAACAAAAAATAAAACAACCATTGATCAATATTAAATATTCCATTTTTGTTTTAAACATAAAAATAATTAAAAAAAATTAAAATTTTCAGCATAATAATAATCCCCCAAAAAAAAAAAAAAAAAAAAAAAAAAACCCGCAGTTATTTGTCTGTTTTTCCGAAATGTTAAACAGATGCTGATAGTAATGATAAAATTATGAATTACCAATACATAAAAACTAAGTGTTTCTAAAAAAAAACGCATTCAAAAAATTTTTCTCGCAGATATTTTAAAAAGATCTAACATTGAAATAACGAGAAACAATTCTCTTTAGATTATTAAAGTCAGCCATGGACGAATGTTCATCATAAAGATGCTCAATAAGCAATGAGAATTCAATTTTAAATAATCAGAAGATAGGAATTCCAATGAATTTCCTGCACTGATTTCTTATAATGAAATTCCTTTTCTTTTGTAAATCGTACGTATTTTGTCAATATTAAATTAACTACTAATGATAAACTTATTTAAATATAAGGCTATTTTCAGTTTGGGAGAACTGATTTATTTTTAAAACGGCTATTTTAAAAAAAATATCTCGTCATTGTTAGAAACTGGAACACAAATTGACCAGTCAACAAAACTACAAACACGGTATCGTTTTCAAATAATGATTAACAAATGACAAATGAAATGACATAAATTAAATTAATAGTAAATAAAATTTACATTTTCACACATAATACATCTAAGACAAGCATCATTTGCAACAAAAAAAAACTTTTCATAAAATTCTAAGATTTATTATCATATCTACAAGACAGTTAAAAGAAAGTTTTCAACTTTCATAAGAAAACAATTCGTTTTTTTTCCTAATAACGCGTCAAACTATCATTAAATTGCGTGAACGTAATAATAGGATTCAAAATAATTAAAAAAATAGAGGAACAATCAATTTCGGTTTTTAAAAAAAGTTATTTCAAATGTCTTAAAAAACCATCAATTTTAAGCTATCTAATCATTCAAAATTTTATAAAAAAAGAAAATAAACTATCCTAAATAAGTTTTAAAGTTTAACATATTGACTTCTACTTACACAGAAACAAAACCGGTAAATGATTGAGTGAAAGGCTAGATAAGGAAAAATAGCCCATGTAAACTACTTTAAAACAGCTGCTCTGTTTAAACATTGATTTCTTACAGTAAAAGGAAATGATTAATAGCATTTTTAAACTAGTTTTAGCCAATAACATAAACTGTAAGAAAGTAGCTAAACTGTAAAATAAACAAATTAACTAAATACATTGACCTTCAGAAGTTAAGGTACAATTAGTTTTATGACAAACACTATTAAAAGAATGAAAATAAAGGTAAAAAATGTCTTTAGTATAAATGACCACAAGCAGCTTCATTAAAACTATTTTTCTAAAAAAATTATTCTGTTAGCAACAACATGATGGCAGATCGACTAATACGGCGCACAGACATTTTTACAATCAAGAACTTTATGCAAGATGATTCTTTTTGTGTGTCTGAACGACAACACAGAAACGCCAACTTAAAATGGGCAAAATGACATGTTAACTAGATCCAAATCAAAAGAGAACAAGGCACCATATACTATGATCCCAGCACTGTTGAAAAGTACAGTTATAGAGGAGATTGGATTCTGGTTTGAACTGGAATTTCTGTGGGACAAGATTCTTTCTCAATAAGTCGCAAAATGTTCTGATGCTATTGGGAATGTGGATTCATCCTAATGAATACTAATTTACAATATCATTAAGACAGGCTTGTTTATCCTTGAGGATCAAAGATTATAGTGAATGGAAGGGCCCTAACAGTAAAGAAAGTAAACGCCATCAATGCGTTAGAAGTAGGGTAATGAAATATAATTTGTAATAAAACCATTATATTTTATCTTTTCCGTAAAATTCTGCGATTTATTTTCTCTATCAAATACATTAGAAAATTTTTGAATTTTAGGGTATGGACAGTTTTTATTAGCGATCATATTTTTTCCATATTAGCTTACATTGAATTTGAGGGGTCGCTAGAGTGCATTTCTGCTACTTGGGACACTCGGTTACAGTTATTACAGCAGTTACATTCCTGATTTTATCCATCTAATAAAATTTTATTCAAATTTTAACCATAATAACATTCATAATTTCAATATTTTTTGAAATTAAATTTCATACATAACGTACAATTTGAATCTTAGAGCTTTGAGCAGTATAATATTTCTGCAGAGTTCAAAAAATGACTTTAATTAATCCTTAACAATTAAATATTCACAGTAAAAATGAAACCTTTAATTTTCTTTCGAAGATTTAATGAATCCTACAACATCAGAATAAGAAAGACGTATAAAAAAGACAATTTTACTGCTTTTCAAAAGAAATCAAGTCTACGTTTTCAGATATTATTTAGGCAATTTGCGTAATTATCAATGACAGTAATGATAGGAAAAATATCTTCAAGATTTAATAATACTATTCAACCAAAGTTTCTCTGCAAGATTTATTACACTTGTATTCATTTTCATTATTATTATATTATAGAACATGATATAAAGCAGAATTGTTTTTGTTAATATTTAAAAAACTCACAAATTTTATACTCTGTGTTTATATAAAATCTTTTGGGATTTCAGATGTAAAATATTAATGTTAAGTATATAGTTTATATAAAAACTACATTCTATTGAAGACAATTAAAAAGTTATTCACCAAATAAAAGCCCTTAATCTTAATTAACTAATTAATTCTTAAATCTTCGCAAAAAATTTCGTGAAATAAAATCCATAAGTAGAATAATGGAATAATATCGCATTTTTGGAAGATATTTTTAACACGGCTGCATTTTAATAACCTTACATTATTATAATACATAAACATAATAATTAGTATTTATTGATATTCTATCCATTTCATCCTTGGATCCAGAAAGAGGCATAGATGGATACTAAATATAAATATCAGTTACAGTGAATCATTTTTCTTTCATAAAATTTAAACAACTAGGAAATCTTTAAGTATATATAAAAAAAATAACATTGTACAAAACTAATATATGTGTTTTAATAACAATTCAGAATTAAATATCACCGCAATAACAATGAATTAATTAATACTCCAACGGAAAGAGTTTGCATATAGCATTTCAAATAGCTACTTTAATTTAGTAAAATGTTTTTATTAACGTATATTTCTTAAATGAAATGTTACCATAACAGTTATTTATTACCGATAATATATACTAATTACAAAAGGCACATGTTTTTGAAGATCCAGGTTAAAGTTATGGTCACATTGGTAATAAATCCACCGAAATTACGCAGCAATTACTATGTAGAATAGGAAATAAATGTACCAATAATGCAACGCACGTGTTATTTATGATAGCACGATATTCCCTCCTCTTATGAAAATCCGATAAAGGCCCAATGCCTGAAAGCAGACTGTTTCTCCATTACAGATCAAACTACATTATAAAAAAAAGAGAACCGAATATAAATTCTGAGGGAAACATGATTGAACACCGCAATGCTGAGAACGTGCCGAAGTCATTGAAAGAAGAGACGCATAAAATTGCTTAACAATTAAGTTGAAGCATAAAAACATGACTTTCAATTTGTAAGCAACACTAATCCTAATTACGGATGGGTATCGACTTCTATCGTTGGAGCGTGCCCGGTATAGGCAATCACCTATCGCCGATCCTCATAAATATGTGACTCCTCTTCCTATATCTGGACTTTTCTTTTTCGATTTCAATTAAATTTATTGAGAGATTTAATTTCCGTGAAATATTTTCCCCATCATTCTCTAGCTTCCTTAGTCACGCACTCAAATACAAAAAGTCCATTCTTGCTTTGATATCAGCCAATTTGACAAGAAAGATTTGGCTATGGAATGGAATTCCATGCAATAAATTTTTTTAAAAAAATGCTTTTGATTTGGATGTGTTTAGATGCACATTTTATACCGGACTAAACAACTTCCTAAAAAGATTATATATAGCTATTTTTGCTTAAAAAAGGTAAGATGGAAATCTAATCAGGAACACATAGATGCAATGCTATTAATGTTTATGAAACTGGTCTCCAAAACGCAATGTAATCCTTTACGCATTTCAAAATCATGTAAGAAAAGTATAAGGGAATGTAAAGAATATGATGCCTATAGTAACATGGATGAAAAAAATTTTTTTTCAGAATTTTGAAAATCTACTTATGCGGAAAAGATGTTCAATGGAATATAGATGAAGAGAAAAATAAATTAAAAAATTAACTCTTATGTTATGTATTGCCGCAAGGGAAATGAAATTTGGTCAGTTGAGTTTTTTTTTTTTGATAAAAAGCTAAAGTAATTTTGTTAAAGTGAAACATGTTCCTTAGTACATTTTTAATTTTTATTGCAATGAAAGGACTCATATTAAATAACTACAAGAAAAAAAACAAGCATATTTAACAACTTCTTTAGTATTAACTAAACTTAGAAACTTAGAACGAAACTTAAGTTAGTATTAACTTAGAATTCATTTTTTTTTTAAAAAAAAAAACCCACAGTCGAAATAACAGTGCAGAATTAAAGCTTAAGACGGAAATAAGCTTGGATTGTACTGATTAGGGGGTGCGGGGAAAGAGAGCTGATTTATGAAATGTTGCAATGTACATTATACTATGCACCACTCATACTTACTCATTAGTAATTATTACTTTTGGTAATTTATATCGTAGAAAAATAAGTATTTTGAATCTAAAATAATCAATTTTTTTCGAAAATTAATCCCCTTTATGGCATCATTGTATTTTAAAATTATTTTCTCTTAATCTCTATACCATAGAACAGAGGTCGACATCAAGTCGATCGCGGTTGACCGGTAGACCGCCAAGATATTTTGGGGTGACCGCCTGAAGATATGCAATAAGCAATTATACATGGAAATATTCAAGATTGATAGACAGAATACAGACTAAGTCTTCTACTGACTATAACTACGAAAACTCACTTTAGATGGAAATGTTATATTTTTTAATGCATTTTGAATTATTTCGTAACAAATGCATCAATTGTTATTGTTGTATTTATGACTATTATTATTATGCTTGTATCTTCCGTTACGCTTTAAGGTATCCGACTACGTTCGGAACCATGATTTTAAAAAAGCGCATAAATGTATAATTTTCATGATATTTAGTGTCACTTAGATTAGAATACATGTATAAAATTGTTTTAAAGACATAATGATAAAAAAAAATATTTAAATACACTATTTTGGCAAAAAATAACTTAGAATAACCTTTTTTCCAAATGTTCTCCTTTTGTAAAAAATGCTTCTATTATATTAATATTTTGCCTGTATATAGCTCAGACCTCTGTACAGAGGCTCAACTATGAGTTTTGAAAAATTCAAATTTTATTTTCAGAGTTACAACCATTTGAAATAATTATCGGCGTATTTTCTTAAAATTTCTCCCTTCTGTTTTCGTAAAACATGGATAAACCGACTTCCGAGTTATGCATTTCAAAAATTCTAGTTGAGCCTCTGTACAGAGGTCTGAGCTGAATACAGGCAAAATATTAATACAATAGAAGCATTTTTTACAAAAGGTGAACATTTGGAAAAAGGTTATTCTAAGTTAATTTTTTGCCAAAATATTGTATTTAAATAATTTGTTTTTGTCATAATGTGTCCTTAAAATAATTTTATACATGTATTTTAATATAAGTGACACTAAATATCACAAATATTATCCATTTACAGTCTTTTGCAAAATCACGGTTCCGAACGTAGTCGGATACCTTAAACGTGGTCTTAAAAGTGTAAGTATATTTTATTGTAGTTGCTTAGGTAAGTACATATTCCGTATTTGTGATTAATTTATAATGAATATTACAGACCTTTTTCTTATTTCACCACACCTGCGCCTCTGGATGGACCGCAATACCTTGAAAAAAATTAGAAGTAGCCCGTACCCTGAAATAGTTTGTCCGCCCCTGCCGTAGAACGTCTTTTTCGCATAGGCAGTTTCCGATTAATAGTAATTTTTTTCCCCCATTTACCCGTGATACACACTTATATATAGATAATTCTGCGCTAATATGGCGTTTCTCTACCTATTTTCAAGAAAAGCCTTGAATAGCTCCATCAAAGTAATAATTACAAAGCATTAAGTGCACAGATGTTTGGATCTAAAGATTTGTAATTACCCTTTTTGCAACTGATAAGTTGATGCCTCAGAGTTACCAGAAGACGTAATTTTGGGAAGTGATAGAATAAAGGTAATACAAAAGCAAAAACAACACAGAAACCGTCTCTGAAAATATATAGCTACCCTATCTTTTAGTGCTTTCATCGCATCATTCTTAAGAGATGGATGAAAAAAAATCACCTCACGATTTTTCAAGTATAAGATATACTCTTTTTTTAAAGAATAATTACGCGGAACGATAATTACATTTATTTATTTTTCACTGCTGTAGTTTTTAGGTTTTATCAGAACACCAAGATACCCATTGTTATTAAGAAATTTAAAATGCTGAATTTAGATAGATAAAAAAAAATCACTTTCGATTCTTTTTTGAGCTTCAAAATTAAAGGTTTCACTTTTTGAGTTACAGTTAAATTCATTCAAAATCCTTTATCATTGTCGTTTGTAAAAATAACCGAGACATCTAGGAAAGAAAAGAACAAAATACAATGTTTCAAAATTAAAATTAACCCAATCAATCACTTGACGCAGAAGTAACCAGTGGTTACATACGTTAAGTATAATGCAGTTTGAGATTGAAACTTTTTAAAAATATGACGATGAGGTCAGAGTTATTTATTAGAGGAGCTGTAGGTTATTATGTATCACTGAATGACAAAGAGACGCAATTTCAGAATTTATAATGAGTTTCATAATAACATAAGAAATTTCCAAAATGTAGTTTCGCAATCGCTTTCGTATTTTAAATGATAATGTGAAACTCTCTGAAAAAAGCCTTTGTATATTGTTATCCATACATTCGAATAATAACAACGTTTTACTCTAATTAAATTTCTAACGTATTAAAAACGTATTAACGTATTAAGTTATGGCTTCTTTTGTTATATAGATTTAGCATATGACCCCTCACTATTTCAATTTCAATAAAATAACATATTTTTAATGCCAAAAATTAAAGGTTGATTTGAATGAATTTCAATTAAGCTTTCATTTTCAACTTTAGACAAAATTGCTTTTATTTTTTCACCTATCTGTAGTAAAAATTATAAGAAATACCATTTTAAAATAAATTATTCTTATCTCAAATAATGTTATTATTTTCGAAAATTTTAGTTTAGAGTGTAGTGTAGCACACACAGAAATTTTTCAAGGGGGAGGGGGTCCGGGGTCGAAAGTCCACCATTCTTGTATGATGCTCCTTTTGATTTTGTCGATTTTCGGGAACAAAAAACAGTAAAAAACTAATTGTTGAATAAATAATTAACATTAATTAATAAAATTAATCATTAATAACAAATACTTAATTAAATTTTACGTACTATATACCTAGAATTATAATCAACCGGAAAAAAAATCAAGGGCATTGGGGGGGGCTGGACCCCTAGGACACCCCCCTTGTGTGCGCTGGTGTAGTGTCATTTCAAAATATAGAAAAGAGTCTTACAAAAAAATAATAAAATTCAGTAACAGCGCGCGCGCGCTTCTGCTTTGCACTTCTCAATGGACATATAAAAAAAACTTTATTTAAAAAAATTATTATTATTATTATTTATTATTATTATTATTATTTATTTATTTATTTATTTTTTTTTTTGAAATTTGAAAACTGCGTGCATTTAGAAAAATTTTGCTTTCAAAGGAAAGTTTTCTTTAAGAAACATTTAATTGAAAATTTTCTACCACCGCGACTCCAAAGTTTAAGTAACATACATATAAAGAGTTAAGTGAAAATGATGAGTAGAAAGATAATATAACCACGTAAATCGGATGTTACAAATATAGTATAAGCTTATTTATCAACATTAAACAGGCTGTCTTCTTAAATATCCTGATTGAAATGCAGAAATGCTTTGCATAGATTTTGATGAGTACCTTTTCTTCGAAGTTTGCATGTGCCACACTGTATACAATTCATCTATTTTTTCCCCTTTGCACGTCTAATATCAATCATCTTAGGATTGATATCAATTTAAAAATAAAACTTTTGATGTTAATAGGTTAGGTTGTCATTCTCTTTTCAAAACCGTTCACATTTAAGACTGCCTGTGCAGAAATAAAAATATCCGTGTTTAAAATCAAACAATACCCAAACTAAACGATACACAACAAACTCAGCTCGTTGATGTTAAAAACCAATCAGATACAAACATTCAAAGCAAGTACACTCGACATTCACCATTAGAATAAGTGGCCAAACTCAGTTAAGTATTTTCCGGATGAGAGAGTCAACACAATGAGTTCTTGAAGCATCGTCTTCGGAGACTAGTAGCTGAAGAAATAGGTCCTCGCATTGCTTTCTGTCTCTCATGACCATGGGTGGGCACCGTTAAGAGTCTCTGCTTCAAAGACTTACTTAGCATTTTGACGAGCTGAGCAAACCCCAAGGATCATCTTCAAAATCAGCAGATTACACCATTTAAGTCAAACACCTACTTCTAGTTCACGACCCCACACAAATCCAACTACGCAAGATCACAAGCAATGACTTACAGTTAACAAATTGAAGTATACGTAGACTGAAGGAATAATTGGATTCCTAAATGAATTTCTATAATAATTTTCCAGATTAGAGACATTCTTATGTCAAATTTAAGGACGGATTCATCAACCTTGTTTTCAAGAAAGGTGTTTAAAAGCATGTTTATAGAATCTGCAATTCAGGGCAAGGTGTTTGTAACTCAAAAGGGTTTATTTAAGAGGAGTTTTTGAAGTGTGTAAACAAAATAGAGGAAAGCTAAGAACTTAAACTAAGATCATCTAAATGGATTTTGGATAATATTCTTTATTGTCGCGGTATTAAACTCAGATACAATATAAAATCATTTCATGTTTTTTTAAGGTTTATCAAATAAATATCTTATACTGTGGCTTTTTTTTTAATAAAAATTATGTTTAGAAAATGTCCTTAAATATTTTAAGAGATTAATAACGAAAATGCGCATGTTAATAATTTAAAATACCAATTGTGCATTTAATTTGGCAATATGCGTTCTTTCTTCAGAGTTTCGGAAATACAATTCCCTACTTTAAAAGAACTGCGATAAAATATTTATACATCATACTTTAATGATATTTATGATATTTTTTGTATAAATACATTGCAATTTTAATTTTAAATGTAAAAAAAAGTATCCATCTTAATTGTAAAATCTCGCACATCAATTGTTTCAAGGGATATTTTTAAAACACATTTGAAAAAAATCAACATGAAATAGCATATGAATGGAAAAAAATGCCCCAAACAAGAATTGTTATTTACAAACGACATTAAAAGAGAATCTATAAATTTTCGTTAAAAAACTACTTAAAACCAGCATTATTTTTAAATATTATAAAAGAACTTGTATATCTGAACTTAAAATATAAATATTTTTCAAGTTGCTGAGTCATTTCCAAAGAAAATTTATACAATAATTATATAAAGACAGACTATTTAGTTATATCTCGGAAATGAGTTTCAAAAATTGTAAATTAAAGACAGTATGATATATAAATAATTCAATATTTCATCAGATCTTTTAACTCATCTAAGTCAAACAAATGTTATAAAAATATTAACTTCATTAACTTCCGAACGTGAGTATGAAATAATTAAATAACAGTAATTAAATGTATAATCATTATTTTATGGATTTTTATCCATTTAGGGATGATGTTAAAAGCTTCTACAACTATATTCGCAATTTAAATGTGATCTTTATCCAAAACTACATTGGAATTCACGAAACAAAGATTATTCTTGCAAGACCCCTCCTACTGAACTCAAATTACCATATTTCTTATATAATTAATTTACTGCAACATACTGGTCTTTATTGGGAAATAAGTGGTAACTATTTAACCAAATTTTTAAAAAAATCTGTTAAAGATTTTCAGACTGATAATATTGATGAGAAAATGGTGTTTGAAATCATTTCCTTTCAAATATATCAAATGAAACTAGTAGGAAAAGACACCAAAATTTAAAATAAAATATTTCTAAAAAATTTAATTCAATAATTGACTAATATTTAAGGGTACCTTTTTTTGGTATTATTTCGAAAAACAAATGTATTTAAGACGATGACAAATGATCGATGAGAAATCGATCTTCAAATATAAATTTTAAAAGGTTTTTAAGACTGTGAAACTTAAATCTTAAGTTCATAAACTTAGTTTTCGAGTTTCAATTCCCAGGTGGAAGAGTTCAAAATATTTTAGATACGTGGAAAAAAATTTTTTTTTTCGCTTTAAATCAGAAAATAGAAATGGAAAAAAATTCTGGCAGTAACTTAAGGTTACTACGTTCGGAACCGTGATTTTAAAAAAGCGCATAAAGGAATAATTTTCATGATATTTAGTGTCACTTAGATTAGAATATATGTATAAAATTGTTTCAAGGACATTTTGACGAAAAAAAATTATTTAAATACAATATCTTGGCAAAAAATTAAATTAGAATTACTTTTTTTCAAAATGTTCTCCTTTTATAAAAAATGCTTCTATAGAGTAATAATATTTTGTGTGTGTGTTTGTGTGTATGTGTGCTTATATAAAGCAAAGTCTTCTCCAGAGAGTCTGAACTATTTTTTTTTTGAAAAATTCACATTATTTTCAGTGTTACAACCAAATAAAATAATTATCGGCGTTTTTTTCTTAAAATTTCTCCCTTCTGTTGTCGTAAAACATGGATAAACCCACTTCTAAGTTATATATTTCAAAAATTCTAGTTGAGCCTCTGTACAGAGTTCTGAGCTATATACAGGCGACATATTATTATAATAGAAGCATTTTTCACAAAAGGAGAATATTTTGAAAATGGGTCATTCTATGTTCATTTTTTGTCAAAATATTGTACTTAAATAATTTTTTATTGTAATACTATTCTTGAAACAATTTTATATACATTTTCTAATCTAAGTGACACTAAATATCATAAATATTATCCATTTATACGCTTTTTCAAAATCACGGTTCCGAACGTAGTCGGATACCTTAACTGAAGAACATTCTTTGAACTTTTAAGTCTATTAAATACAAAGCTTACCGTCGTTTTTAATCTGGTGTTGCCAAGTTTGGGAATCCTTTTTCTTATTTTTAGAATCTGGCACCGCGTCTTTAGTCTTGTTGATTGTCAGTTGATCAATTATCGAAGTTAGCTGTTTCCCCTTCCTTGCATCTGGATTATTGCTACAAGAAAACAGAGAGGAAAGTTGTACATATCTAGGGTGGAAATCGTCAATAGCTTAAATCTATATTTTTCATAGTTTTCAATCGGGAGGAAAATTACATGACCTGAACAATTTGAGTGTTCAGAAATAGTCAAATGACGCTGGACTCTTTCAACTCATCTTTAAGAGCACTCATCGAAACCAGTTCTAGGAAATTCTTTTTGGACGTGTCCCTCTTTCCATCAAAGCATCTGGCCGCTCCCTCTAATCCTTTGCCTTCAGAAATGTGGTCATCAGGTACACGCGCCACTTTAGAACAATTTGATTGTGATAAGAATAGATCTCGATTCATTACTCTACCTAAATCACGAAATCCTGACAAAATTTTCTTAAACTCGTATTTAGTTTTTTTCTCCGTTCTTACCAGTTTTAGTAAGCAGCCTGTCATTTGAATATTTATTGTATGAATGTCTACAACATATACCTACGGGCAATGTGGTTCGAATATTAATCAGATATGTGAATTTCTCATTACACTTTGGCAGGTCTTAAAGGAAATAACACAGTTTATTAATCATTGGTGGCTTTATAACTTATTATGTACTTCATTTCATTACATTTCAGAATTGGAATTAATACTTTGTCTTACTGAAACCGACCGATACACAGGAAAAGGTCTAAAGGTCCTATACTTGCTGTCTAACTAGATAGTTTGAAACATTTTATTTTAACTGCATACAGTGTTTCTAGGAAGACTTTAGCACACGTATTTCAATGTTCAGATAATTGAGATTTATAACTTAGCTAATTTCGCCAAGTTTCATAACGCCACTTCAAGATCTTTCTTAAAGTTTCATTTCAAATTTTAAGACTGTGGTTGTCTCTTTAAAAATATTTTTTTTGTATTGTTTACCTTTTTTTACTGTAACAAGATCAAACAAGAATATTGAAATTCGTATAGACGACGTACATAACTGCAAGCTTGTTGTCAAGTATTCCATATGACTTGTTATACGTAACAATAAATATATTTATTAAGTAATATTTCTCAGAGAGTATTTTATGATAGTGTGTAGATGATTTTACAAATAAAAAGTACGAATATAAAGATAAAAAAAATCAAATAAAATTTTTAAGTACTTATAATAAATGTTAATTTTCCATGAGTCATTTGTCTTATTGTCAGCACAAATAATGAAATCTTGTAAGGTTCTGATATTAGGTATTGCATTCTATAATTAGCCCGGATAACATATAATGAAATCCAAATATATTTAGTAAAATTTTTTTTCAAGTTTCTTTGAGCAAGTATACTGACCCTAACTATACTGATTTGTATAGACTAGCACGTTACAGTACAATTTCTGAAATGGAAACGAAAAAAATGATGATAAGTTTTACTTATGAAGTTTATTATCCCAGAATAATTGTACAATTTGACCAAAACGTAAGCTTAATTTTGACAAGATGGTGAAATATACTTATTTCACTGGATCTAGATGCAATTTATTTGGGACAAATATTTGCAAAATGTTTATGAACTTGTTGAAAACAGTTAAAAATAACAGTTTTATTGAACTTCCATAACCTCGACTATACTGATTTGTACTAACTAGTACGTTATAGTACAATTTCTTAAATGGAAACGAAGAAAAATATGATGATATGTTTTACCAATGAAGTTTATTATCCCAGAATAATTGTACAATTTGACTAAAACGTTAAATTTTGACTAGATAATGAAATTTACTTACTTCACTACATCGAGATGCAATTTATTTGGGACTAATATTTGCAAAATGTTTATAGGCTTGCTGAAAACAGTTAAGAATAGTTTTACATGCTGCAATACATTTTTATGGTGTTTAATATGATAATAGTTCCTTATATATTTTGAATAATGTTATATTACACTATTATCATCACAATTATGTATTCAAATATTTATCGTGAATACGCATTCACACTATTTATAAATTGAATGGCATTTTTTAAAATTGTTATTAATTTCATTTTGTAACATATTTTTAAAAATGCACTCGATAAAATATTTTGTATCAACATATAGAACAGTTAACATTTATCGCAATCCAATATTATTCCCAATTCTCACACAATGCCTTCTAAAGACTTTCTGATTATATCAAAAGTCATTTTAGGATTATATGAATATGTTTTCCTAGGATTCAAATAAGTCTAATTTTGACTTCCCTTTTCAAGATTGTAAGTATATGCAAAGATACTACAACACTGAAAATGAAAACCAATTATTCTCAAAAGAATTACAAAGAATATCGTCAACCCATGATAGTAATTTCGTTAAAATGGCGAAAATATCAACTTTTTTGCTAAATATTTTTAAGCAAATTTTCAGAACACACACACACACATATATATATATATATATATATATATATATATATATAGTTCTAATTATTTATTAAAAATGGGGTGTAATTAAAATTAACTAAAACAAACTTACCAGTGTTTCGCATCACTATTTTGTTTACGTGCAACATCCATTTTATCTTGATGAGATTTGTTAATTGGTTTCCGAATCGGATATCCAGTTAATTTATAGCATTGAGCGTTGCAAAACTTTGCCAGTAATGCCAATGCATTATTTTCTCTTTCTCTTTTTCTAGTTTCCTCACTAACACTGTTTCTCTGTGAGGCAGGATCATGTTGCATTGGTGTTCGATAAGGCATATGTGTCCATTGTTCTGAAGGAGTTTCACGATTCTGCAATGGAAGGGTTAAAAATCAGCACATTTTGGATTTTTTCCAGCTAAAAATACTCAAAATTAAAATTATTTGATATTTTACATCTAAAAATTTGGAAATAGCAACAAAAAAGTATTAAGGTTTGATAACAATAGTAACAAAGACAGAAAAATTGCGAATCGGTTTGCGCGATGCTCTCAGCTGATCGCAACACAAGTATTATATATATATATATATATATAATGCATTTGATAATTAATTTATCAATACTAAATTAAGAACAAGTTTAATAATTACTGGTGACTCCCATGGGCTTGTCACATACAAAATTTAATAATTATCTTGATAATTTGTATAAATAAAGTCGTATTACAGCTTTACGTCTAAATACATTATTATTGCATTCAATACATCGTTATTGTATGAGAAGGGTCGCGGTAAAAATTACGACTGAGAAATGAGTCACAAATGTTGAAAGTTTGAGAAACACTGGTTCAACGAATAACTAAAACTGGCTGACGTTTTGTATTCTAGAATATATTTAAATACATAAAGATTACATATTTGGCTCAAACTATAGATAAAATTATAGTGACAAATTTTTTTCCAAACATTAGAAAATCATATTTGAAATAAATCTAAGCAATATTTGAAGAAATGAGAGCAACTTTTAGTTAAAACTTTAATATAACAGCAGTACGCAAATATTCATTACTCTATGTTAGTTCCTAAAAAGTAATAAGAAAATAGTAAATAACAGATTAAATCAAAAGTAACTTTAAATTCTTTAAGGGGACACAAAACGATTAAATTCACAAACATCGGTCAAAAACCAAAAACATTTCTTAAGCCTAAATTATTTTTTATATATTATTCTATCACCAAATAAAATTTCAGAATTTTAAATATAAAAAGTCCAGAATTATGATAACATTTATGTTCGAGTTCATTCACTTTCCTATAAGAAATAAAACCTTTAAACTGAATTATCTCACACAGACTATATAAAAAAAGAAGAAAAAAAAAAAAAAACGTATTTTTTTAATTTAAAAGTTTTTTTTTTTTTTTTCTATTTTGAACTGAATGTTTTGAAAATTATTTTCAAACTATTTCTATTAAAGCATATAACAAAAGCTGGGATGTGCTTATGAATTAAACAATACTTAATTTTTAAGAAAATGATGAATATTTTTAATAAGCATTCATAAGAAAAGAATTTTATGAATTCTAATCAAGTTATCAAAAAATTCATATCAACTTTTATTGTGCATCATTCTATATTCTTGTAAATCCTATTTCACGTGTGTACATCAGTTTTTGTAGGAGAAGTAACATTTTAAAATCACTCCATGAATTTTTTAATTTTTCTTCCAAAAAAAACTAATATCTCCTTTTTAGGGTATTTTGAGTAAACAACTTGTTTTGCATAATACATATACATTGGTTGAAAGCAGCAAAACTGTAAAAGCCAATAAATCAAAGTTTTACATTTTTAATCGCACCGCGCCCTCTTAAAAACAAATCACATATTTTGGATGTCAACAAATATAAAGCACTCTTCAAAAATTTTAAATACTATTTTCAATCGACGCAGGTATCTGAAAATCTTCAATACACTTTAACATTTAAGCACTTCAAAATTTGTAAAAGAATCAGCTGCATAAAAAATACATTAATAAGCACTTAGAAAAACATTAACCCGCATTATTGATTTGAATATTTGTTGCACAAACTGAAAAAGTTTTTCAACTAGTACCTCCTGCTGATTCACCAAATTTTTTAAAGTATAATAACCCCAGAGAAAGTTTAAATACAACTTTCTCAATTTTTGCTCAAATCAGTGCAGAAATTTAACAAAGATCGGTTCTTCCAAAAAGGCCGGGGGCTTTTAATACTACGCATAAAAAACTTCGTAAATAGACTCGTAATAATAAGAGATCTATATATGATTAAAATTCACGAGTGGTCACCAAACGTCATTCATCATGTTCTGAAATGATAAATGAAAATAGCGTTAGAAAGAGTGCCAGCCACCCATGAAAGAAAGGTTCACCCTTCGGTTATCCAACTTCCTGGATATGTCATAGAATTTTAAAAAATTGACTTCAAATATCGTAAATTTATTTTGCATTCTGTTTTACTGATTCTTAAAATATCTAACGATGCGAATTCTAGTTGTGAACTTGTTCTGAATACAGAGCGAAAATGTGTCTAAGTTGACTAGTTACACTTAATATAAGTCAAATAGCGTCAAACATCAAAAATAAGTTCTAATTTATTAGGTATTCCAAATCAGTTTTCATGTAACAAGGAACGTTTATCTTTAAACACATCAATTAAACTAACTCATAAGTGGAAAATAACTTTTAATATTGTTTCTGATCTTTATCTTCATGTATATTTTTGTCAGTAATAAGTACTTTTGATAGTTTAAATAATGCGTTTTATTCTAATTTCAAATGAACTCTTCGAAGAGACAGTTAATGAAATATTGCACGAGGAAAATTTTAAAAGATAATTTAAATAAGTTTATCTCTTTTTTAAATATATTTAGATACATATGAATAAAAGACAAACTCTTTTTTTAAAACTGAATTGTTTGTGTGCTTGATACAACTATCACAATTTTCTATAAATTATTTCTCTTTCAATAATTGTTTGAAATAGTTTTTTTTTAAAGTTTCGTCGATTTTATTTTCATTTAAACAACTGGCCCTGACTTGCTCTGAGCTATTTTTATTGTTATATGATGAAACATATGACATATAGTAATTCACAGAGGAATTTTTGGGGCAATAAAAGATTTTAGAGCATAATGAAATGGCTAAGTAATATTGAAGAAGAATTACGTGGGGGTGGAAAATTACACATGACTAAATACATTTCAACGAATCAAATAACTTGAGGGAAAAATAGTAATGGTTTGTGTCCCGGAATTAAACTACATAATATACTAAATAAATTATCAAGAAATAATAAACAGAATTGAACGTAATAGGAAGCATAGTAATTTGGACAAAATTTAAGCATATCAACTGATAAAATTTTTTGAATTTGATTCTTGCTACTAAACACAGCACTGTGGGAAAAATGGACCAAAAAAAAAAATAAAATTTGATATCCTTTCAAAAATATGAAACCCATATAATTTAATTGAGTTTTAAATTACTCGCTGAATTATCATAAGACGTACTTTTACTTTTACGTTAACAGATATCTCAACATTTCAAATATCTGCAGCTTATAGAAATGTGGAAATAATTTTTAAAATGATACAATTATTCAATTATTGTACGACAGAAGAATGTTTTTTATCAGTTCAATGAAAAACAAAAAAATGGCTATTCAATCAGAATTCGAGTTTTTAGTAAGGATTCAACTCCAAAGAAAATTTGATAGCTACATTGTTACTAAGGCAAATGAGACAGTTTTTATCCTGTGTTCATTAGAGCGTGGACTGCGGGCATGATGTCAACTACTCAATTCTCAATAAGAAAAATATAAAATATAATACTATATGATTTGCAAAAATAAAGTAAAACAAGACTACTCATTCTACATTTTTAAAAAAATACAATATAGTTTGCATATTGCAAAAATGTCTCATGAATAGTGTATAAAAACTTTACCTTATTATTATTATTATTATTATTTTTGCAAAAAGTAAACTAAATCTGATTTTCTACTCAGTGTCTAATACTCAAGATTCTCCGAGGATGGATGGTTTCTTTGAAGTAAGATGAGAATTCGAAATGGGATTTTTCGAAGTTAAGGTTCAGTAGTTCTAAAAGCATTTCGTTCAAACCTTTTTCACCTTATTTTGAACGCTTGAATGAAGAACGAATTATCTTTTTTACGCAAAAAAAGGGACGGAACGTGTTTGTTTCTGAATATGAAATTAGCTTCTTTCAAAACGTGAATAATAAGCCGAGTGCATAACAATGAAAGTTGAAATTCGTAACATATAATGTAAATATATCCCGTAAAACAAAAAAACAGGGCAATGGTTTAAAAACTTCTTAAACATCTATTCAGATAACCTGTATTTAAGAAAGTTTTGAATTTTTTGAGAATAACATCGCTGCTCTCTATTCTTTCAGTAATAAATGGTTACTTACAATTGCTGCTTTAAGAAAAAACATAAAAAAAAAAAAAAAAATAGCTCCAAAGCGAGGGAAAAAATTCGTTAAATTGTAGTTTCAAGCGTTGATCTGTAATTAAGCTAATGAAACTCTAAAAGAAATTTGACACAATATTCATATTACGAAACAGTCTGCACATTTTACGTCAGTAAGATCATTTGAATTAATAAAAAGGTGAATTTCTCTCAAAACAGTTGCTTTCTTAAGCAAAGAAAACATAAGTTTTTAAAATTATGGTATCCGATTACTTGCGACAACATTTTTTTTAAAAAAAATGGAGATATGGGGGGAGGGGGGCTAGATTTGTTTAGTACATTTTAGAAAAAATATGCTCAAGTTAAGAAGAGAAAAAGAAATCCTTATTGCTAAAATGGGAAGAAATTAGTAAAAATTTACATAAAAGGGGCCCATTCTGTACAAAAACATTATAAATAAATTTTCAATTTTTCTATTTTGATGTGTTGCTTTGCTATTTATTTTTGAAATGACCTTCAGGATAAGAGATATTTTAATTTTTACAAAAACTAGAGGACTTTATCTTAGTTATTATATGAAATTGCTTAAAAAAAACAGTGATTATGTATTCACATAAAGGACTGTAAATTTCGTAATAAAACAGTGGTTGATAAATTTGAAGGTCAAAACACTTCTATTATTATACAGAACATACACAAACAATTTAATTTAATTGTTTTCAAAACTTTTTGAACAATCGCTGTCCCCGTTTGAGTATTTAAAACACACACACATTTCGAGTAAAACGCACTTTAAAGTATGAATAAGTAAAGAGTAGTAGTGGCATCTGTTTTTTTACTAACACTTGTAGTTTTTGCTCTAATGAATGGAAAATAATAAACTTGGTATTTTTATAAAACTAATAAGATGGCTTATAAAATAAAATCATAAAAAAGAATTTGTAAATTTTTGGCAAAATTCACAATTTTAGGGTAGCAGGATACTTAAACAAATATTATAAGCAACTTTTTGTCATTGTATTCCAGTAAAATTCAAATTTACTTAAAGTACTTACTTACTTACTACTAATATACAACCGATGACATTTTAATTATCCGACAAGAAATTTAAGCCCCCCTCGCGTTGCGGAGGAAGGGACTAGGACTCTAGAGGGCCCAAAGCTTGACTGACGCTATGTACGTATTTGGGCTTGGTGTCCAAAACCTGCGTTTGCAGATGGCCCTAATATTACCTGTTACACCACTTATCTTATTGTTCCCTTAATAAAACAGTATCATTTGTTTACCACTTTTTGGGTGTATGGAATGTTTTATTTCATTCCTACGATTAACCATTCCATAAAATTAAGTTTAATTTCACTGATTAAGTTTTTTTTTTGGAAATACATGTTAAAATGGGATTTTAATTATTAAATTCTGAAAAAGCAAAGTTTTTTTTATTATTCAATCAAAATTTTAACTTAATATGTGTAAAAATATAAAACAATAATAATTTAATCTTTATTTAGAAATCCAAAGAAACACATAGTCAACACTACGTAAAAGAAATATAATCTTAGAAAACATCTTATTGTTATTGCTAAGAACTAATTTATTAATTTAAAAACGAGTCACAAACTCGATTTTTTCTAGTATTTACTTTACGATTCCCATGAAAAATAAACGTTTTGAGTTTTAAACAAACTGTTCATTATTAATGTAGACTGAAAGTTTCCTATAGTTTTCCAATACATTTTTTTTTTCGTGTTATTTTTCTCTGAAGAGTTACACCTAATTAAAACATTAATAATACAAACATTTATTTTAAAAAATGATTTCGTAAAAAAATATAATTTCTCTTACATTATGATCTACTTTAGTTTTTACGAATTCGTACAAAAGCATTGAATAATTTTACAACAAATTTATTTTAAACATGGATTATATTCAGAAATGTTACAAAATATTTTTTTTAAACCCGTCTAACTTGTATCAAGCTTAAAATATTTTCTTTGAATATGCGAATAAAAGCAAAAGGACATAACCTAACACATAAAAAGAGGGAATCTCTGCTCGTTTTGATGTGCATTAATTTATTTACTTTTAATCTTTTTCTACAAGTTTGTCAAGACACAATATACAGAGCATCAACTTAGGTAAATATTTGAAAAACTGAGAAGAATATTTATATTGCCTATTTATCTACCAACACTTTAATCCCATGTTTTAGAAAGAAAGCAAATAATAAACTTTTAGAGGGCACAATTTTAGGTGCAAAACGTGTGTAGCATGTGCACAATATTTCTTTTTAAATTAAATGTTAGGAGCCATAACCTTTCTAGATGGGATAGAACTCAGTGTCACTTGATCCTTCCAACCCATTGCTAATATCAGGAAAGTAAAGCATTAAGACATCGACGATGCTGAGTCTAGTGAAAAGAACCCATCTTTCTTCTCTTGTCCTCAGGCAAACTGTAGCATCATCTTCCTTATCCCTAATTTTTTCACTTTATCATTTTGGACTTCTTTTCTTCTTTTTTTCAGCAGTGTAATATCCCTGTCATTCCCACCATCCACCGGTGCATGAAGAACACCCGAGTTTTTCAAAACTTCTTTTTCAGTTTTTTTTTCTTTTTTTTTTCTGTTTTTTCCTTCCCTCCTATGTCTGACAATGGTAACCCTCAGGCAGAGGGATATAGTCCTCCGCGGATCACCAATTGATATGATGGCAGCGGTGCGCCATCAACTGTTACAGAGCTTTTTCGTTGCCGGGCATTTCTGTGACGATAATCCCAGCATGTAAAAAAGTAAGAAGAAAACACAGAGGAAAAAAGAAAAAAAACTGCACTAGGAAGTCTTTAACAGTACCCGATTTTGAGTTAAAAATAATAATATGTTACAGAAAACACAGCGTTAGATGAAAAATGTCGAAAGGGTTCATTTTATTTATCTTTATAGAATGACTGGTAGAGAAATCGCTTTCTTTTGTTGGGTTGGTATTGTTTTCTGTGCATGTCAGTCACAACGACAACAATTCCATTTCCTAAAGTACTTTTAAAATTAAATTTGCTTTTTATTTTAATAGAAACAGCATATTTTTTCTGTATAATTTGAGCTGCATTCAAAGTTATTCCACATATTCAGAAATTCACTAGTTATCAGAAGAATCGTTTTGGACAAATTTATTAACCAAGAACCGAAAAAAAGATATACATATTATTGCAAAAGTATTGTTTAAAAGATTATTTTTTTGGAAACGCGGTTTGTGTTTTTTTTTTTTTTTTTTTGGTACTGTTGTTGATCATAGTTTAATTCAATATAGACTTATTTTATTTGCTTTATATAATTTTTTTTACACTGTTTATACTAATTTAATTTCTTTCCCTGATAAAGGCTGCCCAATATCTACTACTTATGATAGTATTTTGTATGAAATGCTTTACATATATACCTAAGTTTTTTTTTTTTTCGGTTTATTTATTTTAGATCGTTTCATAGCCTGTAGAGAAGAAATTTATACTATTATTACTTTTTTATTATAATCTGTTTTGTTATTAATTTTCAATTTTACTTATCTTATTAGAATGTTGATTTTCACTTTTAGATTTAAATATGTTTCTGCTAAATCATTCGTTACTGTATGTGTATGAAGCCAAATTAAAATTCGTTTAAAATTATTTATAATACAAGCACTCCTTCAAAAATTATTTAAAATTCTGGCAAACACTATTTTATACAGGGTTTAATCCTCCTTAAAAAAATATTAAGCTTGTGCTGTAAAAGCTGAGTTTTATTATTTTTTGTAATTTAACCCGCGCGAAGAAAGAGTACTTCAAGTAGTCCCAAATATATTTCGAAAAGATTACTTTTTTGGTACACTATTTTTAGCACATAATAACATATCTCGAAATGTTTCACTTATTTTTCTAAAATAAGACATGGATTTTGTAAAGTAGAAATAGAGAGTGCTAGATATTTTATTTATTTATTTCTTATCAATGAAAGAAAAATCAAAATAAGTATAAATTTAATTAAATTTTATTTAAACATTTTGATGATGAAATTTAAATTTATCATGTTAAGCTTGAATTGCAATATAAAACAGTATTATAAAAGAATCTTCTTTATATAAATTTAACCTAGAAAAATTTGCAATTGTGCTTTCGTAATAAATTATTTTTCATTGAAAATTATTTGTTTTGAATTTTTTTTTTTTTGCCCTATTATTACTTCAACAAACATTTAAATAATTCGTCTTTTTTTTATTTTAAAACAAAATTGTTTATACAAAAGATAAATAAAATGATTAGCAATATTAATGATAATTATATAAGACTTCACTTATTGTGTTCTTACTAAATATCTATAGCAAAATGTTCTTTAATATATTGCATGTAGAACATCATAATCTTGATTTCTAAGTATTAAATAATCAGCGAACGAATTTACATAAGAACATCGATTTTCATTCAATAGATAAGTTATCTTAATAGTAGCAGTGCTCTTATATAATAACAATATATGATTCTCTTAAAAGCTCATTTTTCTTTTCTAGTTTCTGCATAGATATAAAATGATGTTTTTCCTATGTATATGTATGAATTTCATTTTATGATCAACATTACTTGATTCATATTCAAAAATGATAATCAATAAAAGTTTATTGAATACGTACTAAAATGAAGTTACAGCATTTCGAACGTAACGGCAATGCTTTTTGTATCGTATTTTGAGATTTAGATTATTAGACATCATACCATGTAGTTTAAGTATAGCTTAATACTTTCAAAGAACCACTTTTATTAGTAACATTCATCGATAACAATATAAATAGTACATTAACAGCTCATTAAACATGTATTCTCCAAAATAAAATAAATCGAATGCAAACAATCCGATAAAGTATTTAGATGTCTTAAGTAGCAAAATTACTATATTATAGATTATGATGTTATTGCACACATTCTATAGTCTATTGTTTTCAAAGTAGTTCGTATCAATGTAATGAAAAAGCAATTTAATTTAACATTTGCCATTCCACTGGTCGTAAAATAACCAAACAAGTTAATTAAAAACATGCAGTCAAAACAAATTCACACTGATAAAAGTATCACTCCTTTCGTGACTTCCTTTAATTTGCAGTTATACATTGAATAATTCCTTTAATAAAAAAAATTCTCTGCAATGCCGACACGAAATATATGGCCAACCTTTATTTTTTTTAATGAAAATTGCACATAGAATACTTATCGACTAACACTTACTTTGCACACAATAATTGACTTTATATATATATATATATATATATATATATATATATATATATATATATATATATATATATATAATGGGTTAATACACTGAACTATCGTGTTTTTAAAGAACATTAATTGAAGAGATACAGCTGTTTTCTACACAATTTCTGTAAATATCACTCAACAAGTGAATTTGCTAACCCTCTAAAAATATTAGTTCAAGAGTAAAGAAGGCTGTGATGTCTTACTAATTACCTAATTACATCTTTAATTGGCAGTAAAGACGATTTATTATCATTTTTTTCTCGATCGGAGCAATATATTTATAAGCATTTATTTTTGCAAACCTGACTGCCGTCTGAGAACATATAATTAGGAGCTTACGTGCTGGCTATATATCACGTCTCAGGATTTTAATCTATGCAAAATAAAAACGCCATGAAATCATCCGAAAAAATAATGCTGCTGGGATGCTACGAAACGACTGGTTGTTAGGAATCCTTGATATGGCCACGGTCTAGCTTTTGAAGAAAGAGAACACCCAATAATTAAAATTCTGCTTGCGCCACGCCAAAACTACTCCATATTTTTAACCTTTCGGTTCTCATAGTTGACCTCTGGAAAAAGCCGCCCTTTTGCGCTATTTGAGTAGCATCCATTGAGCAGGCTTGCTCAGAAGGAACAATAAAACACATGGATTCAAACAATCGGCTCCCTTCAAGTGCTGTGAAACTGAAAGAACTGTCTCTTTTCTGGCAGGTAAATTGCAGGGAAAAACAAGATCTTGTTAGACGAAGAAATATCGGGTTCCTAAAGCATTCCTCAAGAAAAGGAAGGAGCAATTCCAACGACTCAGTTAAACCGCTGTTTGTGCCCTTCCCAAAGGTTGTTGCAATCCATACATTGTTTATAAAAATAAAGTAACTCTTTTGTGCTTCAATGTTTTTTTTAGAAAGACCCACACAGATATTTATGAACTTGGTACGTGAAAAATTTTTTAGAAAGTTCATTGCATTGATGTGTATTTCAGTACACGACTATACATCTCAGTATATGTGGAATGACAGCAAACGTATGTCCTCGATTAAATATTATATAATTCGGCGATTGTGTATGAGATTTGTAAAGTAGATAAAAATATTGCGGGTTTATCAGAAAAATCATGTCGAAGCTTAGAGAAGTTTTTCTAGAAACATTGTTTAGGATGTAGGTAATAAATATAATGAAGAAGTTAGTGAACTTAAAATGACACAATGAAAATGTCACAAAACAAAGTGCAATGATATAGGACAATATCTTTAATGTAGGAATTGTAAAACTCAGAGCAAAATGGAATGCGAGATGTATTTATTTTAGTAAAAATTTAAGAATTTCTTCTATTTAATACTGTATTAATAACATATGTGGTATTTAATTCAATTTTAAAAATATTACGGCAGTTGAAAAACCTATATTTAAAATCGTACTTTATTTTTTTATAAAAAGTATAATTCCTCCAAATACTCTGAAATCAAAAGTTGACTTGAGTTAGATTCTCGACTTAAGGTAAGTTTTTGAAGTTCATCATATTGAATATTCATAGCATCGAATATATTATTACTTTGAAAGCAAAAAGAAATTAACCTTCTAATGAATCATAAGCTATATTAAAAGGAATCTAAAGCAGTACCTAAACTATATCCTTTTCATACCCTTTCAGCATTCAATCCTTTATCATTCAGTATATAAAATAAAGTGTATCATCAACTGGAATTCTTGAAAATAAACGTTTTTTTTTTCAAGTAATAAAATACTTCCACAATTCAATTATTACAGATGAGAGATTAAGAAAAGAGCGTGTTCCAAAATTCTACGAAAAATAATTCTAAGGGATAATGCAAGTACCAGGTAATAAACAGTAATTAAACTAGGCCTTTTCAGTGAGCTGCGCAGCTGAAACTAAAATGTGGATTGATTTGCAAATTTGTAGATAGACAATTCAAAGGATATGCTGAAAGATTCCTAAAAAGTTCTAAACATATCCGCTAGAAGACGCAAGCAAAACCGTATTCAAACATTAATGCATTAAAAATATTTTTGAAGTATTATGACACTACAAAGATTAACTGAGGTGGAAGAAGAAAACAATTTGATTTGTAAAAGCAGATGGATTGAGCGTAAGCTCTTGGGGTATGAAAAACAAGAGATCGAGTGAGTAGCATTCTTTTAGTTGCGATAATTATTCCTTTACCAGCTAGAACATTAATCATGAAACTGTTTTATGAAATCCAGAGAAATGCTGTAGCAGTTCTTCACACGTATTTCAATGTCGAAAGAAGCTACGCCGGAAACCAACATCTCTACGAGGTATGAGAGACGCGATACCTCAATTCGAAGAAATTAAGTCGTAATGCGTTTAACGTGGTAGAGGGTGAAAGCCTATCGGCGCAGAAGTTATTTAAGAGGTAGCAGCAGCCGTTGTCAAGCAGTCATTGACGAATGATATGACATTAATGGTGCGCAAGTAGTAACACGACAATTACACATAATGTAAGGAACAGTATGAAATACACTGAGAAAAAGAGTGAACTTTCCATTTAAAAAATCAGACACAATCAGTAGTTGCTTGTTACCGAATATGACCATCGCTTATTTTTTGCGCTAACGTTTCATGCTCGAGTTGAAGTCGATGATAATTGACCGAGGAACATCATCTGGAGTTACAAGATACATTTTTACCTCAACGGAATGGTGAATATCCAAAATTGTTAAATTTGTGTCAAGGAAAATCTACGTGCCTTCCACACAAGGCCATTACACTTGCATAAAGTTGCCATCTGGTGTGGCATCATTTCCCAAAATTTATCCTCAGACCATTCTTCTTCGAAGAAGATACCGATACTGGTTCTGTAGCATCCTCTGTAACAGGCTCCGTAACGTCCTTCAGATATCATGGCATGTTCAATAGTTTCTTCTTATCTCAAGAAGCGATAATGCTTTGCATCTACCACTTTTACACAGGAAGGTGCCCCTCCGCATAATAGACTCTGTATGTAAGAGGTTTTTGTAACAACATTTTACGACGACAAGGGAATTAATCGTCTGTTTCCTACTCCTTGATCGGCCTGTACTCCTAATCTAACTCCATGTGATTTTTGGTTATGCGGTCATTTAAAGAGCATGGTTTACCGTGAGACAGTTGCAACTTTGTCTGACCTGAAAGATCGTATAACGAGGCATATGCAACAGATAAGTGGCAGCTGAACACATTGTTCACTGCCTGCACAATTTGCAACTTAATGAGAAAGTTCACATTGAACAATATGCTTTATATCCCTAAACAACAAATAAACGATGCTTCTTCTGGAATTTATAGCCTGCTTGTATTACATTGTAATGTACATCCTAGCGGAAATTCTAGAGGTTTCCAAGCGAAATCTTTCAGCACATCCTTTGAATTTTGTGCCTACAAATTTAAAAATCAATTCGCTCTTAAGTTACAGCTACAGAAGGCTCTGAATGGGCAAAGTTTAATTACTATCACCTAGTACATAGGAAAGTTAGAAGCTTCAATAAAATTATTAATACTATAAAAAATCATAGAGCAAACATTATTTAAAGTTACATTTTTCAAATATGGTTTACAAATTCACAATCTATCAAATGTTGTAATCTGACATACCGATATTAATAACAAGTTAAATGAAATCTACGAAAAATATGGAATGCAATTATTTCAATGCAACTGATTTTGTTGTTCAATAATTACAAAGGAAGAGAGCCATCCAGTTACTACAAAAAATAATATGCTTTTAATTAAGTACAACAATCAATTCTAATTATTTTTGTCCTTCAAAAATGTGTCATAAGTATTTGTATCTTAATCAGACGCGAACAGTATTTTTTTAAACAAATAATTAGTGTTCGTGGCAATTATTCAACAATGGTTCTAATCATTATCGTAAATTGTTAGGTGAAACCAGCATAAGAATTCTAAGAAGCTCAAACTACAATGAATATAGCAGACAATAAATAAGTTCAAAATAATGGAAAAAGAAAAAATTTTGAAAAACGTGCAGTATTTTCTTGTGTTGTATAATCCTACCGTTAAAAACTTCAATTACATCAGAATATTGTTAGGTTGTAACAAAAGTCGGAAAATAATCAGCAATATACGATTTATTTTAATTTCGTGTTATATTTTAAATACTACATTATAAATCCTAAATAATTTAAGATACAAAAATTATTTGAATGACAGAATGGAACAATATTTTACTGAAACTGCTGAAGTCTTAAATAAAATAGAATATTACAATAGCGTTGAGAAAGAAGATTATTGTTAGAGAAATGAGATGAAAAAGCACATTTAAGTGGAATTCAATACATACTCGGTTAATTTTGTAAATTGCATCCGATAATGCAGGGTTTTAGCTATTTACAAAGACACGGAATAAAAGAAAAAAATTTAAATAATATATGGATACTACTATTTCGCGGATTGTGTGGCCTTTATAGAGGAAGTTAATGAAAATGGAATTATTTTCAATAACTTTCTTTTTGCATGGGTGAAAAGCATTTTATGTAAAGAACATTCACACAGTCTTTTATTCTAAAATCTAATAATTTGGCTCGTAATCGTTTGCATGTTTACCGACATGCGAAATGGTAGAATAATAAGTAGAATGCATACTTGAATATAGTTAATTTTGCCCAAAACAAAATTTTAATTAAAATATTTGACTATAATACAAATGAAAGCACCAAAAAATTTTAGATGTATATATTGCATTACACATTTTTGGGCATAATATAATTTTAGAATCCTTTTTTGCTAAAAAAACTGTTAAACACTATTAAGAAAATAATAAAAAACAACATAAATATTTATGTCAAGAAGGAACTGTTTGAATTAGAATAATCTGCAATGCGAGATATAACTATTTTAGAAAAAAAAATTGAGAATATTTTTCTATGCCATATTGTACTAATAAAGTATATAGTGTTATTGAATTTTTATAATATCAAGACAACTGAAACATTTATGTTTTAAATAATTAAAAGCATTTACTACCTAAATCATAAATTATTTTCCTCAGAGAATGTTCTTTAACTTAATTTACAGTGAAAAGTAATGAAACATTAAAAAGAGAAACTAAAATGAATTCTCAATTGAAAAGTTAGTGTGTTTTCCAAACAACTGACCTTTTATAAAAATAGATCGAAATTTAAAACTTCGTTTTGCAATAAAGTCATCTTTATAAATATATATAAGAATATGCAGTTAAATATATTTATGCACTCTGATACAAAGAAAGATTTAAAATATCCTAAATTGGGTGAATTAGTTTCAATTAATGTAACTTATCACCCTTTGAGAAGTTAGCAAATGTTAAATAAATTTTATTATGGAAATTGAAGAAAAAAAATATTTAAAAACTTCTATAAAAAAAGTTGGTGCAACATACATACAAAACAACTGAGTTTTTTTAAAATAATTTCTTAGCTTATTTTTTCCTTTAATAAAGAGAAAATAATTCATATAGATAATAAATAAAATCTTCAATAATTACTAATATGAAGTAAATCGGATTTTTTCACTCTTATAATTGCAATACAGTTAAATACACTTTTGTTGCAATCTTTATAGTTTTAAAGTCCGAAAGAGAAATACCATAAAATCCGGCGTATAACGCGAACAGTGTGTAACGCGCACCTATACTTTCAAGCTGCAATTTTTAATTTTTAGGTATATTTGCCGTATAACGCCCCCCCCCCCTAGTTTACGAAGAAACCTGGAATGTACAATGCATTTATGTTTTGAAGTCCGTTATTCGAGGTATTATCCCAGGATTTTGAAAAAATAGTGTATTTCTAGAACTACAATCCTTTGTTTGTTTTGTTTGTTTTTTTAAGTTCGTAAGGTATGTCATTTTTTTTTAAGTAAACAGTATTTCCATATATGTAGAAGTCTAATTTTTTCTGCTTATTATTTTTTTTATTTTTGAAGTTATCAGTTTTATACCCGGCGTATAAGGCACAACCGTAAATTTTGATCTTATTTTTTGTGTTAAAAGTGAGCGTTATACGCCGGATTTTACGGTAATTTTTATTTTAAAAAACTCTTTATCTATCAAAAGCACGAAGAAAAATTCAAATTTCGCAAGCGAGGCAAAACATAAAATTAAAACTTACATTATCAATCAAAAAACTTATTTATCACACAATCAAATTCAATTTCTATTAGATAATAGACTAGCAATAAATAAATAAATAAATAATTGATTAAAAAATTCATAATTTTCCTGATAGAGAAAATCACAAAAATCTCTCTTTTTTTTCAAAGTCCGGTTCACTTAAGGTAGCGCAGTTTTACAAAACCGATAATAAAGAGATTTGGTTCCGTTTAAAGAGCCGGCACTCAGATATCCTGGTCTACAGTTAAACAAAATGCTTAACAAACGCTGATTGTAGTGATTGAGAGCTTACCGTGATTTTGACCGAGTTTTAGGGTCAGTACGTGACTGGACAGAGACCACGAGCGATGATTGAATCCAAGGCCGAGTCTGAGATCAGTAAGGGCGTGATCTCTCAGAAAACCTTTCCTTCGTTTGAATAAACTGCGTCGTGAGCAGCAGTGAGCATTTTTTAAAAAGATTTGTGAATGCTGAATGTTGTCTGAACTAGAAGTCAGTGTAGCAGTAACTTCTGTAAGGCGCATGATTTTCAAATGGTTATAATTTAGTTGGGAAAGAAAAAGGTCTACTCACTTCTCAGGAAATTTTCACGAAATATAGTAACTCTTAAAAGAAGTATTTCTGAACACAGTAAGGCCTAACTAGGAACATGTTCAGTAGGATGGATCGCTATTATATGGTGAAGAAAATATATTATTACTCTGAACCTCCCTATGTAGAAAAGTTGCTCTATAGCAGGGGTCGGCAACCTATGGCACACGTGTCACATGTGGCACGCGGTACAATTCTCAGTGGCACTTTGCACTACTCTGCAAATTTGTCAATTTTTGAGTAGATGGGAGTTGATAAATTTATAACGGACCTTATTTGACAAATATCTTCAGGATGACGAAAAAATCTGAAAGATAACTCTAAAGATAAATTTACAGTTCTTTTGTAAATTATTGAAAGTCATTTCTGAAGAGATTTAATTGATTGAAGAGAGAAAAATGCATGTGTGTACGCTGCTTTCCAGTTTTTGCTCTACATGCCTATGCAAAAAAATCTTTCCTCATATGAAAAATATTTCGAGTCCTCAAAGAAAATTGCTTGACAACTCAATACTCCGAATCATGTCAAACTGAAAGTCACAAATCTTACCTCTGATTTTGCGATATGAAAGGAGAGCGGTTAAAGCTCTAGATTCGCATTAAAATTTCTCTCTATTTATCTTTTTATTTAATTATAATGAAGGTAAATACTTATATTTTATATTGTCTATTTCTTATTTTAATAAATATGTTTGAAAATACATAATACATGTACAAGTTTAATTTTTTATTTTTGTTGAAGAAATAGCTATATTGTATGCTGTTTATTTTCATGTTAAGAAATACCTTCAAATGATGAAAATTAATGTATAATAAAACTGTAAATTTATATTATTTACCTCTATTCTCTAACTCTGCATGCATTATTGCGGATATTGAATTGTTTCAAAAATGTCCTACTGTGTGGCACGCTGAATCATATTGGTAGATTGGTTTGGCTCGCCACAGCTAAAAGGTAGCCGGCCCCTTACGGAGATTAGGAGAAAAATAATTTAAAAAATAATTTCAAAACTTATAATATTGCCACAAAAGAGTTGAATTTTCAAAAAAAAAAAAAAATAGTAAAAAGACTTAATTATGGTTAGATGATTTAAGACTCAAAATAAAATAATTTTTCCACATTATAAATAACCAAAAGCGATGATTATAGATAAATGAGTACTGAGTAGTGAATAGTACAATGCACAGAGCAATGTTTCATAACCCTAGCCCTCTCTCCTCTCGCCTTTGAATCTCAGATCCATTTTTTCCCGTCTTCCACTTTATCATGTACTGTAATTTCGACAGTAGGTTTTTTTAAATTTAATTAAAGAAACTGTTAAATGTAACTGATTTTTTTTTAACTTTTTGGTACGTATCCTCTCATCGCAATAAATGTTAAAAAGCTTTAAGATGGTGCTTTACTTTAACAAAAATTTCTTTGAAATTTTACCATAAAAAAGCTCAAATAACTTATGTCCGCCACACGGGACTAAATGAAGACTTTTGCTTTTAAAAACTTAACAACTTTAATTTCGCGTATAGAGATTTAGACAAATGGCAGCAGCTTCGTGCTGCAAGATCGTCTCCTAGCGAGGAACAGTACAGGAACTGAACATTCCACATAGATTATATTACACAAGCAAGTCGAAGCAAACGACTTGTTGCCATCGCGCAAAAGATAAATACAGTAGATGGCGTTGGTAAAAGACGTGACAGTAAAGCTAAATATTTTACACAAATACATATAAAATAGTAATTGTAAATAATAATAATTGAATAGAAATTAAATATAGCACATAAATGAACATACCAAGCACATTGGTAATAAACATACAGTTTGAATAATAATAAAAATACAGTTTGAATAAGAATGAAAATATAACTTGAATAATAACGCAAATACTATTATTAATAGAAAGATATAATTCCATCCAAATAACTTAACTTTTTTCTCCTTGTGGCAGTCCTTAGCATATAAATTAATTTTTTATTTTACTTTTCCTCATCTATATACTAGAGAACAACTTCC
>BMAV01002554.1:1541938-1558166 GCA_019973955.1 Trichonephila inaurata madagascariensis | reverse complement strand
TGTTAACTGTAGATGTTAATGCTAAAATGTTAATGTTAATTGTTAATATTAATCTTAAAATGGAAATGTTAAAATGTTAACATTTAAATGTTAATGCTAATTGTTCACGCGTTGATGTTATAAAAAGATTATTTTATATTTAACCATTATTCAAAATATTAAGAGATCCACAAACATTCTGTTAACAAAATCTTTTTGAAATATTTTGAAGTAACTTACTTGCACTTCCCTCACCTTCCTTAATCGAAACTTTTTATTTAATGAACACAACTTAAGAATTTTGAGTTTTTACGAGAGAAATTTTGCAAATCTTATTCGCAAAAAAAAAAAAAAAAGCTGCGCGTTGACCGATATAAAATATGTTATTGTTGAGTCTCATCTCTATGTGTGTGGCGTATACATATGTGGTACATTTACATCTCATTTAAAAATGAATTGGGAAATAAAAATATATATATATATACATAATTCGTGTTTCCAAAAGACAGTACTTCTTAATTAAAAAAACAATATGTATAAGTACCAAGAAATGTATGCAATCAGTTAAAAATATTTTTTTCCGATTCAGGATAGCATACAATAATTGATACCGAACTTCTTAATGAGATTACGATCATTTCTTAAAATTCCAAGATCTGCCGCATACTAAGTTCAAGGGCTTTTTAATTAAACATGTTAAAAAATAGCAATTTATCTAAAACAAATAATAATCACACATATGCTACATAAATTTACTGTTTTCAAGAAAAAGCTAGCTCGTACTCCGTTTTTCTTTTTTTATCTACCAAGTTTTTATGCCTTCAAGAGCTACCGTTGTGGGCAGCCTTTAGGTACACAAAGCTCACTCTTTGCAGTGGTTCTACAAGTGGCTTTCGCTGTGGGAAACATTTACAGATAAATTTTCTTTTCCTTACTAGCACTTGAAGATGTTTTCAAAGGGAGTTTTTACAAGGGAATGAGTTTCTAATCTCTGTAATGTTTTATTTAGGATTATAATGTTATCTTTTCTGCTCAGGTCTATGAGCATTCTAATACAAGCACCTCGTTCAAAAAGATATATTTACTTTTTATCTAAGAACAATAATAAGTACGTTCCGTATTTGAAACTCTTGCTGACAGAGACTACATATTAATATTCTATATCTAAAATATTCGACAGTTTTGAATATTACTTACGATAAAAATATTCTTTTTCGTTCCATGAAATAATTTACTGAAAATCAATTCAAAAAGTGATTGTTTTTAATACATGAAATACATATTTGATGTATTAAACAATGAATAATACATATTCCAAAGCATTGTTTTGTATGGTATAATTTTGAGGATACAGCGAATTCTTTTTTTTTGTTCTTCTACCTTAACTTATTCCAACATGCAACCATACATGATGAAGGTAAGTTACTGTTCTTTTAATTTATTTGAATAACCAAACACGAATGGTTAGATATTGAACACAAATATAATTTCGCCGAGCTGGTCATATTAAATATTCTAAGTCAGCGGTTGACAACATATGGCACGCGTGCTACTTGGTGACACGCAAAGGTGAAACTCCAATAAAATGACAATTAAATTAATCATTCCTATATTTTATCCCGTTTTTTTTTTTTTTTTTTTTAGAAATATTATTTATGAGTTGAAGAATTTTTTTCTGTTTTTATTGAGTGTTGTTATAAACCAACGAAAACGTTGTAATATCTTTCCTGCTAATGTATTTTTTTGTATAAAATTTGTTCATAAATATATATATTTATAGGGTACAATGCATTTTATAATATAATTTAAATTATTATTTTAAACTTTTACGTAGATTATCAACTTTATGCGAGTGTCATGCTGATTCAAAAACAAGTTGAATTTTTGTTTTCCCCTTCTTTTTTGATATTCATGATGATCTATGTATATGAGTTAGTTTTTAGAACTCCAGATATTTCTGCAATTTCTCTCTTTTATGTGGATGATTTATAACTAATACTATTCTACACTGCTAAAAAAATTACGGAAGCAAGCAAAGAAGTGAAGAAAACTGTGCGAAACAGTGATGCCTGCGCATAAGACGCAAAGTATACATGTATTAAAATGCAATATAGAAATTAAGACGCAAGAAAAAAAAATGCACAGAGACTTTGAAACGATGGCAGAAATCATGAAATGATGTGCTCCGAGACAACAGCATATATATCGTTTGAAAATAATCCAGGCTGTTTAATATAGTGTGTGGTCACCACAAATAGTCAAGACTGCCAAGCATTTGTTTTCTATGGATGGGGTGAAGCTATCGGGGTTCTATTAGGGAATACTGATCCACTCTTCAAGAAGTGCATTCTCTAAGTTCTCGTCAGAAAACGGGGGCATTAATCTTGCTGCAATACGTCAGGTCGAAATGTGTCCCAAACATGTTCGATCGGATTAGGGTCAATAGATCATGATAGCCTGGTCATACGCTATATTGTTTCAACTTCAAGCATGTTCTCTCCAAGTCAAGTTATATGCTGTCTAGCATTATTATATTTCAGAAGAAAGGAATCGTGAATGGCTGCAGAGTAAGATACTGCATAAGGCCTCAATATCTCCTCCACATATCTTTGGATCGTCAAATTGTCATTCTGACTAATATGCAGGTCAGTACGTCTACCTATGCTGATTCCAGCCGATGCCATCAACCCACGTAGTCTGATTTCTTACGAACTCACGTGGGGTTATTTCGAGTGTCCCTTTCTCTCCATACAAGAGCACGTCGAATGTCACACTACATATTGTATTTGGACTCATCAGTAACAGCAACAGACTCCAAATTCGTTGTATCCATTATTGATGTCAGACATCCAGCTTTCTTCCAGGTGCATGGTGTCTTGAAGTCAACAAAATACACACAACTGGACTACATGCATAGAGATTACCCAGATGAAGCCTATTTTGGATTTTTTGGCTTTTCATCCTTCGTCGTGTTGCCAAAAGCAATTATCTTTGCAGCTGGATAGTATTGTATGTCTTATCTCGAAGAGCTGTTAACAGGGCATATATGTCATATAGCACGCGGTAACACATATACATAGAACAAATTATAGTAGGTGGACGTTCTTGCCCTGATCGACACCTAACATTCCTTACTCCCTGGAACCGATACTACAACACTGGAATGACACTTCTTGTCACTCAAAAGAGTCCGTTGCACTTCTTGATGTTTGCTCAGAATCAAGAGTTCCGATAATTAGCCAAGCCATTTATTCCGGTACATCACATTGTTGAGACATTTTCAAATTTCTTTTTCATAAAACAAAACCCGAACACAACTACATGTTATAACTGAGCCGGTAAAAAAAGATTTTAGGAAATCACGATTTCTGCATGTATCTCCTTTTCTGAATTTTTGATGTCATGAACCTTGATTTGCATATGAAGTTTTCTTTTTTTTTCTGTTACACTTCAGACTATGGATGCTTTGTTTTACGTTAGCTATTGGTAGAAATATGAATGTAATTTGGTTAAAACCGTGTGTTTGCCTATTTATTTTAAACAGAGTATTCTATTCTTAGATCAGTTGGATGTACAAGTGACAAAATTGTACAATTAAAGATAATAAATTATCTTACATAATATGACAATAATATAATATCATCACCAAGACTTCTTTAAGAAAGAATAACTTAGCAAGCATCTGGCTTGTACTCAAATTTGATGCAAAGCATGACACACACAAAGACATATGAGTTGCATACCACTGGTTTTATGTTAGGTATTATAATGTATTCATATGCACACATTATAGGTTATATAGAGAGAGATATAAAAGAAAATGAAAAGATAAAAAAAATCTAGCATCTCATATCAGTAACACAGAGTTAAAATAAAATGTCAGAAATTCGATCCCATTCAATTAAACGATTTTTTTTTTTTACGTCATTGGAGGAAAGATTCGGTTTGGGAAACTTCTTGAGCTTCATCAAATAGAAATGTTATTGTCTATTTGTAACACCCTAAATTCATAAAAAAAGGAACTTTTCTCCCTAGTAGTCTAAATAATCATATATATATATATATATATATATATATATATAAAGGATATCAATAGGAATTTTATTATATTATAAATACTTTGTGATCCATTAGTATGATCTTGTATGGGAGTGAATGAATTCAAATTTTCTTAGAAAGCTGATTTTTAATTTCTTCACTACATTTTTAATTATTTTAATTCATCAATAAAATTATATTACCTGTAAGTATTAAACATTATTGAAGTACACGTACATACATATATTTTGATGTCCATGCCTTCACCTATTTGATTCTTTTTTCATCTAGAGATCAGAATTATATAAATTGTATGGAAGGGAGTTCATACATTGATAAATGTTTGAGAAATAATTTGTGTTTCAAAATCTACCTATAACTGAAGTTTAATGAAATTTTACTCTTATTGCATTATGAATAACTCAATGAAAACTTTTTGCTTATCAGGATTTCACAAGCCTAGAATAAGACATGCATGTTATACTAATGTTAAAATAATAATTCAAAGAGAAAAAAAAAAAACCTCACGTAAACGAACGAAAATGTTATTCTTTTAGTTCATCAAGAATCAAAGTTTACAACATTGGAAGACTTAAGTGTTACTTTGCTACAAATGAATAAGATTGATAAGGACCAAATCAACGTAAAACACCGGGAGTCCATAAAATACCACACATTCTTCAATCCCGAACAATAAAGAAGATGAAAGATTTCCTTAATTGAGATAAATCACGTCAACGTCCGAGTATCTTATAGAAGAGCATGGGTTTGAGAGAGAACTGGACTAATTACTCGTTCGAATGCATGGAGTGAAATTACCGTAATGTAGAGTTATTTGTCATAACTTCTAGGTGGTAAGTTTATGAGATAAAAATTTTTAATTAAATATTTAAGTCAGAATTATGCAAAGTGTCATTCTAAGTTCCAGTTTGTTTTTCAGATTAAACAAGATAATCCTCCAGATTTTAAAGCAAAAATACATACAAGAATAAAAATTTTGTGAAAAAAGTTTTGATGAAAAATATTTTTGTAGCCTAAATCATCTACTCAGTAACGGTTATTAAACTGTAGTTTACGGACCACTGGGGGTCTCTAGCACCTTTCTAGGGGGTCCGCGGAGTTTCTCATACATATGTAACGTTAAGATTTCCATCTTTTACAGACACTAAAAGACATCTTGGAAACATTGAAAGATGTGCTGTACTTGACTAGATCACTAAATTGTGTCCCCAATGAAAAACTCTACTATAGAATATGTATTTTGATAAAGAATATTAAGTCAGGGAGGGGTGCTCAAAATCTTGGGGGTCTGCGATGTCCCGCTGATGTATAAAGGGGGGGGGGACGCGGCGATCGAAAGTTTAAGAATCGATATTCAACAGAAATTCAAATTATTATTACATACGCATTAAACTATCTACTCCTATAAAGTCGTGGCCGAGATAATCGTGTGATCATGGTCTCGAACTCGTGGCCGGCATTGTTCAGTCAAAGCGTGTGTTCGAATCCTGATACGTGTAAATCCACCGTACCACAGCTTAAGAGTCATCCTCGTCACTTGAGAGTGGCTCAAAATTACGATGTCAGTCCTCAATAGCCTTCATGTTGCTTCACAGTGTGACGTAAATTAAAATATTTTATAAATAAGTCTGAGCCAAAACGTTCTGTCATCTGTATGGTGCTCAAAGCTACGGCTAACGACAGACGTACATCTAGCCCTTTACCAAGATGAATTTCGTGGACCTTGATCAGACAGGTGGCATTAGTAACAACAACAAGATTATAAGATAAATCGTCTTATTTTATTCAGTATAACGTGCAAAATTACACAACTTTGTCAAATCTGTTACGACATGAAAAATAATGGTTTATTCTTTTAATAACTATCTATAAAGCATTTTAACGTATTTGAAAAAAAAAAGAACAAATATAGTTAAAAACTTGCTTATCAAAACGAAAGAGACAAAAAAAAAAAAGAAAAAACTTAACTCTCAACAAAAATTTGAAAAAATCGAAACAGATGTTGTTGTCGTGAAACAAATCCTTCGAAAGAATTAAAAAAATAAAGTAACATTCTAATTAGCAATATTGAAAATTGCTTCGGTTATTTAGAGATAAGCTAAAGTATTCTAACACTTCCATTTGTTTTAAAGACACTTTTCTTCAAATTTATTTAAAATTTCTAGGCTCATTTTTTAATTTTAAAATGTTATTTCTGAACTCTTTAAATATAAATAAAGATTTCAATATGGTTGAAAAAAAGGAAAGGAATTCCCCCGAATCGATCGATAAATCATCTTGATTTACAAAGCTATCTATGTACTTAAAATTTTCAAAATTAATATTTGTTTTACAGTGGAACTAAATAATAAGGATTTAAAGTATTCATTATCATACTTAATTTCCTTAAATATTTCTCATTCGGGTTACTGTTTTAAGAAATCTTAGCAATACAGTAATATTTAAAACAATAGTGAGTTATTGTGCCCTAAATATGATTTTGGTGCTTATTCAGAAACCACATTTATGAAACAATCTTAGTAAAAATATTATGATAATCTTTTAAAGAAAACTTTGGCAAAGTTATATTATTTTTACTATTACTTACATACTTTATATACTTCTTTTTACTTTAGAATTGACCAGAAGAACTAAAGGTAGACAACTTTTAAAATATCGAAGAAAAAAAAAACGATTTTTACTGCAAGTTTAAAAAACTAGTGGGTGGGTTATTTGTATGCATTGCCCGTGACAGCACCTACACGATTTCTGATACTTTATAAGTTATGCTAATACTTAGGCCAACTGATTTCGGTTACTTACCTTTATTCCTGATAATTCATTCTAAGCTATGATGTAACCTATTGAACTTTATTAGAAAAATATTTGTGGTCCAAAGGGTGATCACAATATCCAATACCTGTAACAAGCTCTTGATTTCCACCCACGTAGTCACGTTAGCAATTGTAATTTAGGCAACAAAAATACGAAATCTGGGTAAAAATTATTTTTAGCGTTATTATGATAAAATTTCCTGATAGATTCTACAAAATTTATTTAAAATAAAAAAATAACCGTGAGTTCTTAGAGTAAGTAATATTTAAAACGTGATAGAACAAGTTATAAGTATCACACATAATTAGGAACAATAACTATATATGTCATAACATAGCATCAGAAAATGAACAGTGCAGAATTAATTAGTTCATTCATTTTTTATTTAACAGTGCCCCTTTTAAACTTTACTCTGGGTGCAAACTAATGCATAAGGCAATAATAAATAACTTATAGTCAAATAAACTTTGAATCAAAATTTTATTGATTATTGATTTAGCGTCGGTTTGCTTAGTGCTGCATTAATATTTTTTAAATAATTAGAAAGTAAATATTGTAGATTTTTTTTAAAAGTGCAAAATTCTGTAAAATGATTTCTGCGTTTGGAGTACCATCTCAGATATCTTCCGTCTCATCTTATTTTTAAATCGAAGTTGCAAGGACGTCGCCAATATCACGCAGCTTTCCTCAAGTACTATTTTAGAGGACACAGTACGATTCAATTGACAAAAATCGGTCAAAAAATCAAAAATCTAATTTTTTTTAGCCTAAATTATTCTTTATATACTTTTCTATAACCTCACAAAATTTGAAGGCTCTAAACTTAAAAAACACAGAACTATGATAGCTTTACATTCGTTTTTATTTACATCCCTATGGCAAATCAAAACTTTAAACTTGCTTATCTCAGAAAGATAAAATAACTAGTTAGTCTTCATTTCAAATGCTAAGGCTTTTTTTTATTTTGTGCCTACTGCTTTGAATTTTTTTTACCTATTACTAATAGTACATGTAACAAAAGTTGGTATGCATTTTTAAATCAAAGCAATACTTATTTTTCTTAAAAAAATAATTGAACTCAGAATTTATATTCATTTTTAAGGAATTTTCAATAAGCATTCATAAAAAGAAGTGTTGTACGAAAACCAATCATGTTATCGCAAAACCCATACCAACTTTTGTTATACATAGTTCAACGTACTTGTACATCAAGTTTCATGCGTGTACGTAAAGTTTTGTAGGAGGAGTAGCATTTTAAAATCGCTTCACAAATTTTTCCTTAAAAAATTAAATGGCTAGCTTTTTATGAACTTTTGAGCATAAAATCTGTTTTGCATAGGATACGCACATAGGAAACAACCAAAAAAATTTTGAAAATCCTTAAACTAAAAATTGTGTAAATCGTACCATGTCCCCTTAATACAAAAAACAAACTGTACTAATTATTAACAGAGTTTAAAGTAAGCAGGGTTAAGTAAGGCAGAATCCAGTTGCCAAAATATGAATGTATATCAATGTCTGTGTTTCTCAATAAAACACACTAAAATTTTTAAGGAGACAGCTTTTCTCCCATAATCTTTTTTCAATGGGTTGAAAATTAACGTTTAAAAATAATAGTTTTTCAAACTCAAAACATGAAAACCTTTAAAAAGTATACAAAGCTGGTTTTCTTCCTTGTGCTTTAGTGTGTATGTATGCTCAAATCGAATATTAAATTTGTTATTATTTAAATTTTTCCTTTAAAATTTGCATTTTGAAACTCTATAAGATAAATCTTTAAAATGCTTACTTATTAATTCAAAATAGGAAAACGTGGTTAAATTAAATAGTTTTCATGTGTTAGACTGATTTTATATTTGTACATAAAAAAATATTTCAGCTTAAATTAAAAATATGCTCACTAAATATACTTATATTAATTTTTATGAAAGTTTTTTTTAAAAAAGGCACGTTAATTGCTCTTCAGCTCGTTTATATATCTACATAACAATTTGTTACCCGTAAGTCGTAACTGAAATATCTCCACATTGAAATCATTTGCTAGATACAAAAATAATAAGAAAAATTAAAATGTTACGTTATGGTCAAGATAATTATTAGTAAAATTTATACACTTAAAAAGTCAAGAAACATTTCATACACAAAAAGCAAATTTAAATCTTTTGTATTTTTTTTTTTTAATTTTTATGTCAGACAAAGTGGAATAAAGCATTAAAATTATTGTAGTTACACACCCTAAAAACAAATTATTTTCTTGATTTCTTCTAATCCAAAAATAATTGTTCGTTTCTAATTTATTAAAACACTGACTGAATGTTTAGAGGGACTGAAGAACTTGTTTTACGATAAAAGCGAGAAAAAACGATGAAAAAGCTATAAACACAACAATTGCCATAAATATCCCCCATTACGTGATTAGACTATTTAACAATTTCAAATATTTACTAAATGAGTCAAATGTAAAAAAATGCAGCATGTGGAAGCAAGGTTCAGAATATTACGGTAGCCAAAGTGTAGCTACCCCAAAAGTTGAAAAACATTTTAATCATTATGATCATAAACATCTAAAAGGTTATGCTAATCGAATGGATCAATTTCTTGTTTTTCCTCAAAATGTAATTCCTCCCTTAGAGGAAGACGATGATAAATACCATGCGTTATTCAACAGTTATTTCATTTAAAACTGTGTTTCTTGCATACCAATTCCTTCTGTCAAAGCGTGATCAAACTTAACCTACCGCAAATCTACCTTCAATTACGGTCTTGCTTGCGAAAGGTGATCATACCTTTCAACTTAAGGTGCTTAGTTTCAATTCTGGGGAGTGAGGAGGAAACCATGCCCTTCATCAAACATTAAATGCAGCGTCTCTGACTTGTCCCGTATTTTTTTCCGAAAGGTTAAAAAGTAAAGAGACAGAAATTAATAGATTTTTCTATTATTTATGTTTAAATTCTCATTAAAATTTTTCTTAAATAGGTCACCTCTTTAATGTGCAAGTAAAATAAAAACTCTAATGGGTTTTTAATATTTTATAATTTTTAATGATTATCACGTCACAAATCGATCAGTAAATATTTCACCAGTAAAGTATCTTTGAAACTGTAGTGATTAGTTTTAGTAGAAAAATCAACGAACAATAAAAAAAAAAAAATGAGCAAATTTTGGTGAACGACTTTGTTAATAAAAGTAGAATGAAAAGGAAATAAAAAAATACTGGTGCATAAAATATTTATTGATTCTTAATGGACCAAGAGGTTGCTAAGAGTAAAAATTTATATATAGCTGTTTTAGTTTGTTTTGACATAAAATAAATAAAAATCAAATGTGCAGGATTTCTTTTTTTAATTTTTATGGAAATAGAATTGAATTATATTCCTATAGAATTATATATTGTTATCAGACATTTGTTTTCATTTGTTCATATATACTTTATTATTGCAGAAAATTATATTTACCGAATAACTTAAAATATGTGAGAAAACACGGTAATATATTATTACGCGATACAATAAGCTGAAATAAGTAATAAGAAAACAGGTCTGAAATTTTTCATCGTTTACGCCAATTAATTTGGCAACTTTTTTCCTAAACGTGCTTGTTTACGTAATAGCCTTCAGAATTGTTCTATTTTAATATTCTATTTAAAAAATGAAGATAAGGTTATAATGAAATACGACAATCACCAATTTTAAAAGGAGGGATGTTTCCCTTAGTCGTAACAGGGGAAACCAATTCCTACAGAAAATATCTGCATAAAACTATAAAATTTATTTTTTTCCCTCCTTTTCTTTCTTTGTTTGAATCATATAAATTAAACTGAGCAAAAAAAAATTATGCATAGCAGGGAAAAAAAGCAATTTGAAAGGAAAAAAAAAGGTTTGAAGCGTAACAAAAACTTTTTAAATGCATAAATTAACAATGGATGTCACACACGACCCAATCCCATTTTTACTGAGTAAATACAACTTTCATTTCACGAATATTCCCACTTGAGCTTTTCATGTCATTACATACATACTTCACATTCTTAATTCTTGTTATTAAATTTTACGCAATCATATTTTGACATTTACTTGAATACAAAAATAACAAAACGTAAAGCGCATTTATAATTAAAAACGATCAATTTTCCGAATAATTATTCCTTTAACATAGTAGCATTTTGAAACTACACAAAGCTTGAACCATTTAACTTTCGAAACTGAAAGCTGGCTTAGAACTCCTAAAGCAGCAATAGGCTTATAGATGGGCTGAGCTACCTTTGTTTTGATAAGTGATTACAGTAATTTGTTCACGGGCATTTTAACGCAAAAACTGTGAATAGGAACTGGTTGAAAATTAATTGGTTCGGATTGAAAGATGCGTTAGTGATGATTTTTTGAAAAGCAATTTTGGAGTGTCGTCGTTCGGCGTCGAGGGAGACCTGACCTTATCGATCCGAACAAGCTAGCAACATAACTGGGCCCATCGATGTGGCCTTCGTGCCCAAAGCAGCTCTATTATCATCGAGCGTGCCTTCAGCCCCTGATCTCTGAACCCCCACACAACGTGCCTCAACTCGAAACTCCAACAAATCGACGTGACGCTGGCATCTGATAACAAAGATCGACGCTGCTGTGCATCAGTCGCTGAAATAAAAGAAAAAAAAATATCTCTATATTATTTTTCTTTTCCGAAATACTCAATACAGGGCTCCCTGGCGAATAACCTTTAGGATTTAGCTTGGGGCATCATAGCGGCAGCTTCGTGTTTAAATAACTCGGGTGATTACGTGACCAAAAGGTTGACACGCAATACATTTGCAACTAGAGGAATGCTTGTCTAGCTTCTATTTGACTGAGGGTCTCCATATTTATTACAACGAACTGATCGACGCGAATTAAGCTTACCCTCCGAAAGAAACCATTATTCTTCATTAAATGGTAAGGTTAAATAACAGATGTCATTATGCAGTGAACTTTGATCGAATCAATACGAACGCCTTTCGTATTTATAGAAGAGATATTTTAATTCGAGCACATCGTAAAAACTTGTGAGGTCGGTTCAAGGTCATCTTCTGAAGACCCGAAGAGCAGCGGTACAATTATATACCAAAATCGAACCGACTATTTGCAATAACTCACACTACCAACTATTAACTTAAACATCTATCATTAACCTTCTATGATTTCGCTTCCGCTCTAATAGCAACCAGCTTAACAGTCTATTTCTGGTAAGAAGATTCTGTTTTTCAGGTTCGTAAATCTAGTTATCTTGCTTCTATAAATATTCATTAGAAATAATATTTTTTTTCATGCACACTACATTTATCTTCAGGGTATGCATGAGAAGTAAGGCTATTTTATAAATGTTCACCGGATATTTGCATAGAAGCAATTTTAAGGTTATGTTTCTGTTTAATTTCCGATACTTGTTTGGTTTCTTAATTCATTCAACTGGCATCAAAACATGCTCATTCGAAAATAATTTTAAATGGAATACGTGACTTTTAGTGAGTCATATAACATATAGGGTCATAGAACAATGATCCGTTTTAAAGTGTGGTCAATTTTAAAAAATTATAATCTATCTAACATTGAACATCTTTATAAGATGCTACATTACGCACTTGTTTCATGTAAAATCATGCAATGAGAGAGTTACTCACGTTAATTTTTTATGTGTGAAAAGTTTTCTTTCACCACTTTTTTTTTAAAACGAAATAATTATTATACTAATGTTCGGTACAAAAATCAGACTGAACATTTTCATAACCCAAAAAATATTTTGGAATCAATTTGAAATTTCCTGGTACATTTACAAGTACATTTACAAATCATAACACGTAAGATTGGCAACATATTATATAGCATTAACTTTTAAAAATAACTAATACCTGAAAATTAATGCGTGGAATGATAACACTAGATATTCGTCAGTAACGCCTTTAAGGACCATGAAATTTTCCACGAATTGATATGAATAAAGAAAGGAAATCTAAAGCAAACGTGAAAAAAAAAATTAAATAGTTTATGTATTTCCCACATATGAAAGAAAGAATATTCTTTTGCATTTTGAACTTGCTTTTCTGCTTCATTCTGAACTTTTATTTGACAAATTCAAAATTCAAGGGGCATTCAATTTTTTTTTTATCTTGAATTCTGTATTTTTGTAAAGAAAGAACTTGGATAAAAATTGTTTACGTCAAAATATGAATTTTTTTCCTTCATAGTTTAATAAATTTATGATGTTTACTTAATGTTAGATTTTGAGTACTTGACCACAAATCGTTATATTACAACAGTTTTATAATATTGAGCATAGTAAAGAAATACGCATTTTAATGATATTTGTCATTGCAATTCGTTGTCAATATGTATTTCCCCCACATGAGTTAAAGGAGAGTATATATTGCATTCCCCCTTGTTTGAATTATATTTTATTTCCCTATAGCTTACACAAAATAGTAAGTAGAGTATTGTTTCAGTTCCAGAGGAGTAGTAAAGTTTAATATAAATTTTGAAAGCCGTAGAAGATAAGAAATTATGAAACAATCATATAAAATTTATTAACTCTAATTAATTCTTCTTGAAATCAGAATCATAAGTAAATTGAATTTTTTCCAATGAGCAAACCAATAAAGGCACGTCGTTTAATAATACCATCGCTTAAAATAAAATACAATTTTTAAGTCTTTTTAGATAAAAAAAAAACTGTAGTACTCAGATCAAAACTCAGATTTCACTAGTAAACAAAGAGCGTAAGAATTATTTTTTTGCAATTTTTTTTGTTTGAAGTAATTAATTTGTTGTATTTCATCAACATATCAGAGCCTTAGACAGAAAATAAAGGCATAAATTTCTCTATTCGACTGATTGTCACGGTATTTCTATCAAAAAAATTATTCTCATAATGATAAGAAAAGCTTAAAAATTATATAAGGATGCAGTATCACTTTAAAATAATTTGTATCATTTAAAATAATGTGCTTTCACTAAAACTTAATATCAAAAAATGATTGCAATAACTATTTTAAAAACGTATTCTATGCTTTCGAATAAAACAAATGTGAATATCAATAATGAGCTTCCATTTCCAAGATTACACTGGAATTAAATTATATTCAATAATAAAGGGCCAGATGTGCGCGATTTTAGTAATCAACACCCGAAAAACTTCACCTTCAAAAAGAATGAAATAGTTATCACAAAGTAAAAATAATACAAAATGCAAAATTTTTAATTTAATTTTGCATATAATTACTAATAGATTTTGAACATTTTTTAAGCATAAAGTCAAGACTAAACGAGCTATAAAAGTGCGTGAGAATTATTCAGTACAGAATTCATTTACTTGAACGAATTATGAATTTAATTGTAAAAATTTATTTAAAAAAAATCGAGCTTTCATTTTTACCACAGCGATATAGAACATTGATTATTATTTTATAAGATCTAAAAAAAGAGGGAGGGATGAAAATGATACCAAAATACTAAACATTTTTTAGTAAAACCATAGTTGCATTTCTCAAAATTAATATCTCACTACCATTCACGGAACTTTTAGAAAAAAAGAAGTAGAAATCATGTCTTTTATAAAAGGTCAATAAAAAAACTTAAAAATCGTATCAAATATCATTTTATTCTAAAGAAACATTTATTGCAAAAAAAGCTCCAAAAGTGAATAAGCTTATTTTATTGTCTGAAGGTTAAACACAAAGCTTAATTCCCTCCTAACTGACAAGCACCTAGACTAAAAGATGTCGACAGTTCAACCACGTTTTAAGAGAAGATCAAATGGGGGGAACGATTTATGAATGAACATATCCATTTACTCAGATACTGAAATAACAACAATAAGATATATATTTTTCTTTTAAAAGGTAGAGAATCACTAAGGGAAAGATCGCGAATCGAAGAGTCACGATTAACTTCTGAAGGGTGACAAAGAAAGGTCTGAAGACATCGTCTTCTATGAGTGGCAGATGTTTCCCTCAAAATAGCCTGCTGACGCGAAAGCCGCCGCAAGATATAAATTCAGCTTTTATGATCTTCAATGAAGGTCTTGAAGGGAAGGTTTGTGAGAAGTTTCCGACATCGCAAAGAAAGCAATAATGATCAATGTAGAAGTTGTTTGACGGGGAATTGGAAAAAAAAAAAAGGAAACGTACGGAATGTTAACAAATGCAGTCTTTAGAGAGAAAATTACCATAATTTGCAACTATTTTGATGAATAAGAAGAAACAAATGTCAAAATCGTTAAGTTTTCTTTTTGGGTGGTATTTTTCATTTAAAGCTCATTTTTGACAGATGCGGAAGAATTTTCAATCCAGCGTATCAAAATACATCTAATTTGCATAGCGTAAAGTTTGAAGAGAGGAAATATGATGTAGATTCAGTTCATTCGATCGAAACGAAAAAATAAATATTTTTGTTTAGTTAGTCCTGAAGTGAAATCAAGAAAAAAAAGTCAATGTCAAACTAGCATTTTATTAATTGATGTACAAAGATATGCAATAATTTTGGAATTTTAATTTCTTTCTTTCAATTCCGTACGGTTGGCTAGCGAAATTTATGACCCTAGGAAATTCACGATTTAGGGTATATATCCTAGCAAAATTACAGTTACAAAAATAAATAAAAAGTGTAGAAATTTGGCGTCGAACTTAAGAAGACAAGCTTATCAATAATTTATTTTGCATAACTTTTAATCTCGGTAAAAAATACTTTTCAATTTCAATAAAACCGAATTAAAAGATCCTATTCCATATATATTAACTGTTACTATTTCTTAATTTATTCTTTTTTTCCTTACCTGAAACGGAAATCCTTAAAGCTGTTTATTGAACTGAATATTCTATATTTGAAAAATATGTGTGTGTTGTAACAATGGGCAATCCGCGCGATCTATCTCTTTGGCTCCGGTTTCTTCCCGTGCAGCCAAATTGAGCCTCTGAGCAGAACAAATCAACTCCACAAATGAACTTCATTACTAAATCCTTACTAATATTATAAACGTGAAAGTTTGTGTGGATGTTTGGTACTCTTTCACGCAAAAACAACTGAATGGATTTTAATGAAACTTTACAATAATATAGCTCATACATCAGAATAACACATAGGCTATAATTTATAAAGATATTGCGTGAAGTGTCCAAAATAAAACGATAATTGTCAAGTAAGTAGGGAAAAATCCTGCCATCTGCAAAAAAGCCCTCGACAGCATATATGTATCTTTTATGTGTGAAGCAAAACTTTGCATTTTGTTTTGTCTACGTCAGGCACCAGGAACTGCGAAAGCTTGAACAGGCGGAGTGTGAGGTTTAACAAAATAAATACAAGAAAAGTAATATTAACGCATTACACTTCCAGATATGAATTATTTATACTATTTTAA
>BMAV01002554.1:1498791-1516685 GCA_019973955.1 Trichonephila inaurata madagascariensis | reverse complement strand
CTAAATGTCTTTTACTATTAATTGATACTATTATGATAAAATATAAAAAGAGGCATGCAAACTCTCGAATTACTTTCCTAAATTAAAAAGCACACACACACAAAGCAGTTCTCCTCTGTCTCCTAGATATTTTTTTTAAGTTCTTTCCTTAAGGTTGTTTTTACCCAGATCCCTATTCAGAAAGCTTTTTCCAGACAGAAAAAAGTACTGGTTTTAATATCATACATTAACAAGTAAGACCTGACCTTGATTTGAATCAGTAGAGTATTTACAACGTTCACAGGACAAAATCATAAAGACAATTAAGACTACACAGTACCCTTTTTCAAAAAAGAAAAAACTGGAGACAGTAACAGTAAAAACAATTGATGTTTCATATTCAGATTATATTATTGACTTGATTCTTAAAATAAAGAGTCAGTTTGATAAGCCACTATTTCACAATTTTAAAAAATTAAACATTTTTGAAATTTTTTAAACTTTTATAAAATGCAATTTTTTTAAAAAAAAATTTAAGCGATTTATGTTTTTTAGATTATTGGAAACAAAAGTCAGTGAACTGTTGAATTTTAGTTATTATTTTTATTGCTAAACCTGGAAAAAACACGAAATTTTTTTATTTGTTCTTGTGTTTTATTTTTTATTTGTTTTACTGTTTTCTTATTTTATTAACTTTAAGATCTTAATTTTCTTTTTTATAAAAATAACCAGAGCTCTCAAATTAACCCATACTAAATTTATAGAACATATATTTGAGAGTAGCTACAAAAAATTTCAAGACTCTATTTTGAACAGAAAAAAAGCCTCAGGGATTAAAAAACACTTAAATCAAAATTAAAAGTCTGAGAAAAACACATTTAATGTGTTTGTATATAAAGGCATAAAACAAAAACTAATAATACCTATAAAGCTCTAATTTTTAAATATGTTATTTTCGAACTCATGTTCTACATCAAAATACTACTTAAATAAATTATGACTGAATTTTTTTTAATTCAAAATATGCTTTTGCATAATATTGATAGCATTTGTTACGGCAGATTATTCAGCTTTATCTTAACCTAATATTCCCACAGAAGTTTTAAACACAAAATAATAATGACACAAACTTAAGCTAGAAATATTACCAAGTTTGCAAATAATATTTAATTTTTTCTCAGCTTTAAATCGGGGCAAATTTAAGTTTATGTTGCGTGTCTTTAAAATACTGTAATGTAGTACTATAATATATTTACTATAATGTAGTTCTGTATATTATGGAAATATTTAGTCCTTCTAGCAATATTTGCATTCCGAGCATTTGTATTCTGAAGTCTCATTGTAATATCAGTTGAAGGCTGGATTTTAGATTTATCATTTTCAGTCGTATTCCATCTCTTCCAAATATTATTTTTCAAAGTAACGTGAGTACGTTTTGGCCATTGAAATTTTTCAACGGGAAAGAATATAATGAAAAAAAAGTATTAAGCTTCTAAGTTATATAAACTATGCGTAAAAGTAAATATTGGTCCTGAAATCAATCTTAATTAAGTACCTATGAGAGAATTCAAAAAACTCAAAACATACGCAAACAGAAATTACTTAAGTAATGAAAATTGCAGTCAATAGCTATTTCACACACTGAAAATTTGGACTGTGTTCAAAATATTTTTAATTAATTCAATTTTAATTAATTTTCGGGCAAGCTTTTAAAATAAATGGGGCATAGGAAAATACAAAAAAAAAAAAAAAAAAAGTTCATATTTTTAGGGTACTGTTGTACCTTAAGAATTGAAGCAGTTATTTTATTAAATATGTAATTCCAGATTCTCACAGCTTGAGAAGTAAAACAAAAGTAAGATCTAGCTTAAAGTAAAAAGAATAATCAAACAACAAAGAGAGAAACTGATAGGAATATGTAAAAGGAGTAACAAGGACCCTGGATCCCCCCCCCCTTTGAAAAATTTTTGTGTGCACTACTGACTTCGGGAAATGAAAGTGGGTTTTCTGGAAGGATTAGAATCAATAGAACAGCTTAAAATCATACTTATCGAATTAAGTAATTGAAAATAAGAGCTAACTTCAAAACTACATTAGTTTATAGAGAAAAATTATATAATATTATTCCAACCCTTACTTTTAGAACCAATCTTTTTTTCCAGAATAAAGTATGTTTTATAACATTTTTCTTGAAAATAATTTCTAAATAATTGTTTTTTTCATTTTTCAAATTAAAACTAAAAATTTTGTTCTAGTAAAATGTTTCTGAAATGTAAATACACATTACAGCAAATAAATATACACGGTGATTATAATTAAAGTTTCAAAACGCAATAAAAAAAAGAACCACTAATCAGAATGACGTCAAATTTGAACGGAATATTATTGTAGGAGGAAAGCGTATGGCATAAGAAAAAAAGTAATTCCAAATTTTAGCAACAGATGGTGATATAAGCATCATAATTTAAAAGGGTTCGATGAAAAATGACACAGTGAATCAATCGTATAACAACAACTAAGGTGGTATACGTTAAACCAAGTGTGTTGTTCTGTGTGCCTGATTGTTCAGGTTTGATACTGTTAGTTACCACCCACCACGGCAAGGTCATTTCACATGGAAAAAATCGACAACTAAGGTGATATACGTTAAACCAAGTGTGCTGTAAATCGGTTTTTAACTGTCCGAGGCCAAAAACCGTATAAAAGGCGTCCATCAAATCGGTTTTTAATTCTCCTGAGGCCAAACACCGCATAATAAAAGTCCATGAAATCGGTTTTTAAATGTCGTGAGACTGACACAAAACAGGTTCAATATGTTGTCCACCGTGGTCTGCAACAAGTTTAAATCGAGAAACAACATGTTCCACAACTGATCGAAGTATCTCTGGGGTCACGTTCAAAATTTGTCGCGCAATGCATGACTTCAACACAGCAATGTGTGCATTCGGAGCACTGAACACATCTTTCATACAGCCCCATAGCCAGAAGTGACACGGGTTATGTTCAGGTGGTTGAAGAGACCAGGCTGTATAGATATGGTGGTTGATAACTCTAGCATTTCTAAAATGCCCCTTCAGTAGCTGCTTCACTGAATTTTTCAATGTGCGGAGGAGCACCATCTTGCATAAAAATCATCCCATCCACACAGCCACGCTGTTGAAGATATTGATGACCTGGTTGCGCAAAAGACACTCATAGCGCTGACCGATGACGGTAACGATAACAGAAACAAAAGCACCCGTCTCCTTGGAAAAAGTATGGCCCTATGATAAATGATGCCGTAAGCCGGCCCCCCACAGTGACCTTTGCAGGATGAAGTGGTACTGGTTGAGTTTCAAGTGGATTCTCTGTTGCCCATATTCGGCGATTCTGTGTATTGACATATCCTTTCAGATGGAAATGGGCTTCGTCTGACACATAATTTTCCATGGCCATTCATTGTCCACTTCCATGCGAGCAAGAAGTTCTACAGCAAAAGTCTCTCTTGCTGGCAAGTCAGAAGAAGTCTTGCTGGCAGGTCACTCCTGCACATGGCTAATTTTGTATTGATAGCAATGCAGGATGTTTCGTAGAATTTTATGCACCGTGCTCACAGACCTGTACAGTGTTACGGCAATTCCCCAAGCACTGCAGGATTGCAAAATTACTGTTCGACTCCTCCTGCACTGTTCTGGCCTCTTCTTCAACTCCCGTCGAATAAACTCTTTTCCTCCCTCAACCAGATTGCACATGAAAAGAACCTGCCTCTTCAAAAATTTTCGAATTATTTTCTCCAGATCCTGGACATTCATCCGACCAACGCATTTTTTCATAGCCTTGAGTGTACAGAACTTCTGTAGAGCTATTGGTGCACAGTCATTATTCTTGTAAAAACACTTTACAAGTGGAGCGCTGTCCTTCAATGAGAGTGTCATGGCGGAATTTTCAGACGTGAAATGAAGGAAAGTCATGCACCCAGCTTTTTTATAACAATTGAAATGAGTCGGGTGCATGACAGGTATTTTCATTTACATATTCTGACGCTTACAGCACCATCTGTTGATAAAAGTTGGAACTATTTATTTATTTATTTATTTTATTTATTTATTTATTTTTGTCCTTATGCCATACGCTTTTCCCCTTCTTCAATAATATTCAGTTCAAATTTGACGTCATTCTGTTCAGTGGTTTTTTTTTTATAGTTTTTTGAAACTTTAATTATAATCACCGTGTATATGCTGTAACCACATATGCGAACTTATTACGATATTACATTTTTCTTCCTGAAAATAAGTTGCGAGGGAAACTATGGTACTTATACTTTTAGAGAAACATAAACACTTGAATCGACTGATTTATAGTTAACGTCCAAAACATGCATTCTGTATTTGTAAATCATTATTTTGCATTCATTAAAATTGCAGTAAAATCGTTGAAATCCTTAAAATAAAGAAAATATAGAACAAAACCAGTTTCTGAAATAAGACTTACATAAGAATTGTATTTTTAGAGCATATAGTTATGACATTATTTTCATGATTGTGTGTGTGTATCATGCACACCTACTAGAAAGGAAGCTCTCAACAGTTATGTTTTAAAAAAGGAGGAATCTTTTAGAAAAATAAATATGGCAAGACATTTATAAAATGTATTAATACAAACAAACAGGCCTGACAAAGTTTAGGTATTGGTAACCCTAATTTCATTTAGTATTCGTGTTATATTATCTAGATGAATACAACTTGAACAAAGGCGTTTTTAAGAAAATGAAGCATTTTATTTGAAACACTCAAAATGTCGATTTATTCAAGAAGTCGCAATCAATTGTTTATCATGGGAGCCATTGAAAAATGACACCTTGAGACTTTTAGGGGGCAGTATAAGAATAAGTTAGGGGGATTGAGACGGTATGGAGGGGGCATGGGCAGGTTAACCAAATATAGTAAAAAAAAGAAAAAACTAAAAAACACTTTGATTATGTACTAACAAAAGTAAACTTTAATACTGGTTACCTCATGTTGATTGTATGTATTTAAAATTGTATATTCATGCAATAGCTATTTCAGATTTCCATTTAAAAAATTGGGGGTCTTAGGAAAAAACTAAATTTAAAAAAATATATTCTATTAGTAATAGAATATTTTTAAAAAACTTAATTCGTATTGTTACCATGCAAATATTATGTGCGCTCTTATTTTTCTGGAATGGGAGGGGGGCGGTATCGAAATATTCACGAGAAAAGGGTCAAAAAAGGTTGGGAACCTATGGTGTAAATATAAGAAATTGTTCCTTCAACCCTTAAAATTTGATGGCGTACGCACACACAATTTCTTTTTTTCATTTACTCCGGCTGTGGTATAACTGCTGTATCAAGCGATTCATAGACAGTTCGTTTCCTCTTTTTTCAGAGAAGAATTTTCCCATCCCTTCTTGCGAATGTCTTGTACAGCGGCCGCAATAAACGAGAGAAAAAAAAACTGCAGTACAGCATATGTACCACCGAGTTTTAAGGTTAAATAATTTAATTACAATTTTTAACATAATTTGATTGCATATGTTAGTAAACCATAATGCTTCAATTTTAATATTAAATAAATAAGTAATTATTCCAAGCAGTTAAATTAGAGACAAATTTATCTTTAATTAATCATATTTGAACAAAAAGTTCATGTTAATGAATACAGCTTCTAAAAAAAATTTGAACTTTTTTGTGTGGCAAAAAAAGTATTTGTAGAGGACGAATTATAACTGTGGAATTTCAAAAACTCATAAATACTTATTAACTTATATATATATATAGTTACATTAGAAATGATGTTATACATTGAAAGTCATCAGGAAAAAAGGCCACGACTCCTGATTACAATAGAGCAGGGATCGGCAACCTATGGAACTCGTGCCACATGTGGCACATGGCACCAATTCTCAGTGACACTCTTCACTACTCTACAAATTTTTATACTTTTGAGTGGATGAAAGTTGATAAATTTATTTGACAAATCTCCAGAATTATGAACATTTACGGAATTACGAAAATATCCGAAAGAAAACTAAAGATAAATTTACAGCTATTCTGAAAATTATTGAATACCATTGCTGGAGAAATTCAATTGTTTGAAGAAAGAAAATTGCGAAAACAAGCAAAGAAGAGCTAGTATTGTTTTAGAAAGAGGGCAGGGGTATCTATTTTTTGTTATTTGTTTTTAATTTTTTTTTCCATCTCTCCTGAGACGCTTGAACCGATACTCTAACCTCCGTGGCCCATTTCAATTGTCATGGTCAAAAAAATACAACCAAATTTAAGCATTAAGACCAAATATAAAAAGTAATTTGTAAACTCAAAAACATATATCTAAAATTCTTTAAGAACATTTTTATTTATTTCTTTTAACTGCTTAATATAAATTATCATTAAATGAGATATTAGTACTTTTGAACTCTTAGAATATCTTCTTCACAGAAACAAATGGCACTGCCATACTCTAACATTTTTTTTCAAAAATACCAAACGTGATAAATTTTATTTTTAATATTATTCATGGCCAAATTTTTATGTGCATATTTAGTGCAACATCTCACATGTTTTAGAAATTAATGAATATTTATTATAATAATGAAACACCAGTATATTGGATAAATGATGTGTGTGCGTATGTTTTGATCTACCTTTCATATGATATATATATAATCCCTATCAGTAACGCACAAAAGAATTTTTCAAGGGGCGGTCCAGGGTCCGAAGTCCACCATTCTTGTATCATACCCCAATACGCCACACAACATATTCTTTCGATTTTGTCGATTTTCGGGAACAAAAAACAGTAAAAAATAATGTATTAGATAAATAATTAGCATTAATTAATAAAATTAATTATTAATAACCAATATTTAATTAAATTTTACGTATTATATATATATAGGATTATAATCAATCGAAAAAATAATTAAGGGGCTATGGGTAGTCCGGACCCGAGGACCCCCTTGTGTGTGCTATTGATACCTATTATTATAATTTTAATTCTTTTTTTCAAAAATAAATACATCTATGATTTTAAATATTTTTCGTATCACATCAAAGATTCTTTTTTTGGCTCACTAGTTGAAATTCTTCGCTCTAGAGAGAATTTATCCAAAAGAGAATAATTATGGTTAATAGATGTCTTAATGGAATAAGAAAATATATATGAAATCGAATATAATCAAAAGAAAAACAAAGGTTCTATTGTATAAAAGTTTTTTTAAGATCTGAATTTAAAAAAAATTTATGCATGTAAAACTTGGTCCATGTCCCAAACAGATGAGAACATGTTAAGTATCTACGAAAGGAAGATTTTAAGATTTATTTTTGGAAGAATTCAAGAAAATGGCACGTGGCGAAGACGATCAAATTTCGAGCTCTATCAATCATATAAAGAATCTGACTTTGTTAACTTCATCAAAATACAATGAATTAAATGGGCAGGTCACGTTGTCAGAATGAACGAAGACCGCACCACTAAAAAAGCTCAACCAATTGGCACACGAAGAAAGGGTTGGCAGAATCTTAGATGGATTGATGGATTAGAAAAAGATCTCATAGATTTGAGAACTAAGAATTGGAGAACACACTAGCAGGAAGAAGGCTGGCCTGGAAAAAACTTCTTGAGAAGGCCAAGGCTCACAATGGGCTGTCGAGCCACTGAGGAAGGAAGGAATATACCCATTGGTTATAATTTTTTTTCAATGCCATCTAGTCACGGATTAAAGTTTCAGTGTACCTCTAAATTTACAACTCTATCACTCTGTAAAAAATCTGATATTGTTAACTTCATCAAAGTACAACGAATTGAATGGACAGGCCACGTTGTCAGAATGGACGAAGACCGCATAGCTAAAAAAGTCTTCAATGCCCAACCAATTGCCACACGGAGAAAAGGCAGGCTAATTCTAAGATGGATTGATGGTCTAGAAAAAGATCTCCTAGTTTTGAAAACTAAAAATTGGAGAACACTGGCAGGAAGGCTGGCCTGGAGTGAGTGAATATTAACGTCACACTGTTCAGCTACTCGAGGGCTTTGGGCGACGGACCTTGTAATTTAAGGCTGGCCTGGAAAAGGCTTCTTGAGAAGGCCAAGGCCCACTCTGTGCTGTCGAGCCACTGAGGAAGGGAATAAAGAGAGAATTTAATTCAAAATCAATCTACTTCAGGAAAAGTTTTGAGGAAATCAAAGTCAATTTCTTCAAACAAAAGAAAAAGTCTGAAAACTTTTTATGAAGAGAAAATCTATACTAACTAGATAATTTCTAAGGATATACACTTTTACAAGCCACTGTTCAGGGAAGGAAATTTATTGTTATTTTTAGATAATTGGGAAGTAATTACAATTGCCCCCAATATAGCTAACTATGAAGTTCAAATAAGCTGTAAGAAATCACACCAAATTGAACAAAGCAACATCAACAGAAATGATGGACAATCTTTTCTCCCTAGTTTGTCAAAAAATTGCCGTCGGTTCCTAAAAGAATTTTCTGGCTAGGTTTTGTTGGCTGATAATTGGCGAAACGGTCATATTTGGCCAAGTTAAGACAAACTTCCGTTAATACTCTTGTAGCCAAGTTTATACTGCATATAATTGTAACAAATGTATATCTGTGATCCAGATGCAAGGTGAAGAAAGGACGAAAACGTCAAGAAAATTGGTTGAATAAGACGGAAATTCAATAATTGGAAGAAAAAAATCGCTAGGGTATCCAGGGGGAACGTCACCTTTGTCCATCAAAAAAGTAAACTCCAAAGGAGAAACGAAATATCACTTGGGCACCTCAGGATCAAATTTCCCGTTCCACCTAAAGAAGATAATCCTCTGAGAGATTTGGATGACTGGAGATCGATAATATTGAAAGTCAAAATTTTCTAACACTTGTCCCAGATCGAGGGCTCTTTACCACAGGCTAATAGATTCCTTGAGATGCGATGATAAACTTTCGAATGTTGGTGAACTTTGGCAAGAAAAAAAAGCTTGTCTATGTTTACTTAAGAAATAAAAAAAATAATAAAAATTCAAAGTTGGAAAAATCTGTGCTACAAAGTTTTAGAAAAATATTACTTATTGTGCAATAAAGAGAATTACGTGCGGATTTTAGATTATTTTGGCAGTTTATTTTCTTTTACAATCCAAAACAAGCATTGCATTTTTTCAACAAAAAAATTGCCTGTAGATCATTTATCATTAATGTCATGACGTTAACTAAAACAGGTTGCATTAAAAAACGAGAAATATCGGTATTTAAGCATGGTTAACAATTTTAGAGCAATTAATATAATTTTACTTGCCCTAGACAGAAAAGGGACTCTCTCGATATCTTAAAAAGTTTCATGCAATACAAAACAAAATATAGAATTGTAAAAATTGTTTGAAGAAAAAGAAGGCTTAGTTAAAAAAAAGTTGGGGATTCAGTTCTCTGTAAGAAATGAAATTTCTAATTTCTGAAAATATAACATTTTGAAAAATTGAAGTTCAGACCTTTAATTAATCAAAAATTATGTATTACTTTTTCAATGGCAAATGTAGGAGAAAACACACACAAGAAAATTCATATTTAAAATATTGTTAATAGTATAAACTAATTTTTTTTAGAAAACATTGGTAGGAAATTAAGAGTCATTTCAAGATAGAGAATAAGAAACCAGATATAATACAAAAAATACTACTTTATCCACACAGAATATGATGAAGGGAACATTGCGGAATAATCCTCAGCTCTAGGAGTTGAATCTGTTTTCTGGCCGTTCTTTGAAATAGCAGGGTATTGGATGCACCGTTGGGCATTAAAATGATAGATTATAAGATAGAGGGATAATACAAACAAACTCGTATAAAGGAAGATGCTAGCATAAACAAATGATTAGCTTTTGAGCGCAATCGACCAGAAATGAGAAATGACCTTTCAAACTCTGGATAAAAGGAAAGTTAAGAAAAGGGTTTGTTTTTCTGAAATCACATTTGAATTTTGACTCGTGTTCAGAAGATAGTGTTATGCTTATGCCTCATATAAAAAAGAGAAACGGTAACTAGCACGTGATAGAGGCAAAATAAACGCCTATCGAGAGTACGGTTTTAACGTTCTGCGATATCGCTAGTCAGTCACATTAGTCGAAATCCAACGATTGTCATACTATCATGGAATTGATGGGTTCAAAAGGGTCATATCGAACACCATGCAGGATCTCAACTGTTCCTGCCATGAACAGCCATGCTGGATCTCCTGTTGCTAAAGCCCGGGAGGGCAGATTTGCTGTCTGGTCGCCCTTACAGGATTGCACAGCCACATCACAGTCCATATGTCAATAAGTATGATGTTGGTAGCACGAAAAGTACCCGCAGGGACAGTGCAATGACTTCGGGGACAGCATGAACTACCAAGACGGTGACAATTATAGCGGCTTTCCTTGATAGAGCAGTATAGACACGTGGCAACGTAGTACACCAACTGCAAAACTGGACACAGAGTGGCAACACGGCGTCTTTTCAGACGAGTCCCGGTTCTGCGTGTAACATCATGATAGACCTGGAGGCACCGAAGAACGCACATGAACTGCTTACATTCGATATCGGCATAGAGGTCTGCACCTGGTACGATGACATAGGCAACTACTAGATATACGACATGAACACCTCTTGTTCGCGTCATTGGTAATCTGAACAACCAGGATTATATTTCTCAGATCTCAAGGTCGATGGCTGTACCCTATTTTCGAGGCCTCAGATGCGTTATCTTCCAATAAGGTAACGCAAGACCGTATGTTCCCCGTTATGTCCTGATCTACATCGATACAAAGGGCATTCGATTGTTGCTCTGGCCAGCATGTTCTCCAGATATCTCACCCAGTGAAAACATATGATCATGGATTGCTGAGAGACTGGCTGCCCCTACTCTCCAGCTACTGTGATTGATGAAATGTGGGATTAACTAAAAGCGGTACGAAATGACTAGTCCGTATCTATAATCCAAGCCAAGTTCGACTAGACGCCTAACCTGGTTTGAGCCGTTTTAGCTGTCAGAGGTGGTAGCTGTGTATTCTAATTTCGGACCCTATATACCCCAACATTGTTTACAAATCTAAACATATATTATAACGCTATATATTGTTTACGAATAATAAGAAAAGTTTGCCTATTTTTTTTCCGTCTGAGTATTTGTCCGTCCAAATTTTGATGATAAACAATGCGAATATATCATTTAAAATTCTATTTAAAATTTGAATTAAAAAAAAATATCTTGAAAAAATGCTAATTGAAAAAGTGATCATTTACATATTTAGTTACACATGACACACGTAAACTTATTTACCGTTTATTTTTCTGTGAATGAGTATATATTAAATATTTTTAATTTTAATTTTATAGCATATTAACAGCAATAAAATGCAGTTGCTTTCAGTTTTATAAATCATAATTTTGCTAAATTTAGTTTCTTTTAACTTAAAAAGATTCTCTAAAAAATATTTTTTAACTTTAGGTTATGATAGCATTATTAAAATGTGTTGGCAATTTACAATACATATAAGCAATAAGAATTAATATTACGAATATGGATAGTTTTTACGTTATCTTAACTCTACTATTGCACATACACACACACATTCTACCGAAAAGAGAGAGTATAATTCCCTTAATTCCCCCCCCCCCCCCGAAAAATTTTACTTCATGCTACATAGGTTATTTTTACGAATTAACTTTGTTTCTTCCCATTTCAGTAAAAATAACGAAATGAGAAAAAATGTATCTCTGCACACACAGGAAGTAGTATAATCATTCGACAAGAAAGAACATGACACACGAAAGAAAATGTATTCACACACATTGATTAATCATTTACCTACAAAGAAACATTCACGTAATAAAAGGTTTTTGAACCCTTCTGTGAGTGCAATGAATTTTTTCATTACCATTAACTACTCAGCCTTAAACCAATTAGTAAATAATAAAAACAATAATGGTATTTGTTTGGCAACATACCTAGGTTTCTTAAAGTATTTGCATTTTTCCGTTTTATGAAAAATAATTCTAAAACCACAAAACATTTCACGGAATCTAAAGTCAAAAGTTCGTAGAAAATAAATTAAAAAAGCAACAACATATATATATTATTGAATTCAAAAATCTAAAACATGCAAGCTTCTTTGTAATTAAAATACTTCTACTTCGTCTAGAAAAAATAATAGTGTTAAGACGGACATCTTTACTCGTTTAACAGAACAATAAAACAAAGATCTAAATTATTTTTTTACACTAAAATATGCAATGATTCATCGAGAAACACCATTTAGCAAAGCATAAAAAGAAAAAAAGAAACACTAATTTCAATTCGTTCTGTTTTAAAGAAGTTGCCGGAACCTCCATCCATGCAGAGCAGAGAGAAGTAGAATTTTTGTTCAAGAAAGCAAAACTGATGCCCGAAGCAGACGGAAGAAATAAAAAATAAAAAATAAATTTTTTTTTAAACTCAGTTCTTAAATAGGCTTTTGATTTTTGTTTCTATTTTTAACTATTTGACTATTTAAGGTTTCCGACTACGTTTGAAACCGTGATTTTGCAAAAGCGTACAAACAAATATATTTTTTTAAATATTTAATGTCACTTAAATTAGAATATACATATAAAATTGCTTTTATAATATTAGGTACTTACGTATTATCGCAACATTACATATTATCCAACACTATTAATAACTCGCCAAGGTGGCAACCCCGATTACTTATGTGTCGTACGCGCTGAATTGGCAACTAGGTGCTTCGTTTCATATAATGTTGCCAATAGGTTGCGATAATACGTAAGTACCAAATATTATTACAATAAAAAATTATTCAAATTCAATATTTTGGCCAAAAAAAACCAAAAAAAAAAAACATAAAATTACATATTTTCAAAGCATTCTCCTTTTATAAAAAATGCTTATATAATAATATTTTGTGCTTATATATAACTAAGACTTCTCCAGAGAGCCTGAACTAGGATTTTTGAAAAATTCACATTATTTTCAGAGTGAACCAGAGACCATTATTTTCAGAGTCACCAATTGAAATAATAATCAGGGTAGTTTTTTTGTTAAAATTTTTCCACTCTGATGTACTAAAATATGGATAAATCCACTTCTAAGTTATATATTTAAAAATTCCTAGTCCAGACTCTGTACTGAGACCTGAGATATTTATAGGCAAAATATTATTATGATTATAGAAGCATTTCACATAAAAGGAGAATGTTTTGAAAATATGTAATTCTTTCTTCATTCTTTGCCAAAAAATAGCATTTAAATATTTTTTTATTGTAACAATATTCTTAAAACAATTTCATACTTGTATTCTAAATCTATAAGTGACACTAAAATTTAAAATATATATAAATATTCGTTTGTACGCTTTAGCAAAATCACACTTCCGAACGTATTCGGTTACTTTAAGTGATTGCGAAAATTTTCACATATTTTAAACATTATTTCAAAGACAAAAATGCAATATCATAAAAAGAATAGTGGCATATTTCTCTTTAAAATATAACATTCTTACTTATTTTTAACCTGTCATTATTAGAACACAGTTGCTTGTTTAGAATTTTCCTGTTTAATTGAACAGAAAAAAATGTTCATAGCAATTATTCAGACAAGATTCAATAGTATTAGATGTTCAGCTACATTAATCAATAATAGCACGAAATCTTGTGTAGATTTGCAATTTTGGTAAAATATCTTTCTCCTTAAATTATGCTTTTGCCTAATAGAGTTTTTAATGATTCGAAAATGTTTCTTAATATACCACATTTAAATCATTATATTTTAAAGGACAGAAACCACAACAATGACCATATTTCTAAAAATAAATTTTAAATAGTTCAAAAATATTCAAAGAAAATGTTTTTGGTTAGTTTAAAAGACTTTTTTTCAAATAAATATATAAATAACACAAGTTAAAAAAATGGAATTGAAACTTTTTTAAAGTGAAGAGAATGTAATTATTTATTTACGAATAAATTTATAGTTACATTTTTAAAGAAAAAATAGCACTTTGTTCGCAAGACAATTTTTTTTCTCCATAGATTTAACGAAGAAATTACTAGGCATGTTATTCGAAGCATCTAACTTATTTAAAAGTTGTTGTGGCACACACAATTTTTTTTCTCTATATTTTAAAAACTTATTAAGTTCAATATCTTTGATTCGTCGATGAATGTAAAAAATAAAACTATTTTACATCTTTATACAGGTAAGTATATTTAAAATTAATACATCTTAATTTTCCCTAAAAATTTTCCGAGTATGTAGAGATTTTCAGAATAATTCAAAAAAAAAAATAAATGTTATTCTATAAATATATATTTCACACTGTAACATAGTCTTAAAAAAATTTTTAAGACAAGCGTTCTTAATTCAATTAAAAATTAACATTTATGAGAATTCCAGTTAAATGTGTGCCTTAATTTCACTGATTATGTAATTCAAGTTTTTATGTGTTTTCTATACCACAAATTTAGTTAAGAAAAATTTCTTAAATTTATGATACAAAAATTTGTGCCGGTTATCCATTTTCAAGAAATTAGACTGAAAATTTATAAAAAAAGGTGTACTTCTGTATTTTAACTGTGGAGTACATTTTAAATTATATAACACTAGCTGGTATACCCGTTCTTCGTACGGGTGAATAGAAAAATTAAACAATACTGATTGAAGGATAAAGAAGTTTTTAATGAGTTAATTTACGTGAATTGCAGATTAAACAAATAAAAAAAAAAAGGTTTTTGCATATCTCAGATGAGCAAAAAAACCCATATTTGTTGAATTTTAAGTCTGTAGATTTAATAGCTAATAAAGCGGGGATTTTTTTTATTATTATTATTTATAACGCCCCGTAACGCTCTTGTGGGTCGATTTTTGAAAAAACCTTTCTAAGCTTATCCCTGCTCAGCAAAAGTAACACATTGCTACAAATTTTATGTAATGAATGCTTAAAATAGTGTAAATAATTTATATCTGGATGTGTAATACGTTAATATTGCTTTCTGTTGTATTTATTTTTTGTTAAAATTTAATATTCGCCAGCAACGTCGTTTCTTACATTATAATGGCAATTCAATGGAAACATAGCGAATGTTGGCGATAGAGCCGAGTGGGCATCATTTTTGGCGACCACGTTGGCAACTTGGCGATTGATTGAACGGTGCAGAAGTTGATACGCTGTAGCGCCACCTGATAGGGAGCTGCAACAAAGAGGATAGCACAAAAACCTTTTCCACAAAAATACTCATATACATGACAATTTTCATAGTAATCGGTTGAACGGTGTGTTGGAGTAATGCGATTTCATATATACAAACATCCATTTATATATAGAGAGATGGGGTCGCCAATCTTTTACGCCAGAAGGGCCACATCGAAACATTCACAAAGATCCGCGGGCCACATCAATAAGTTCACATAAATCTACGGGCCATATCAATAAGCTTACAAAGATCAACGGGCCACACGTCTGTCAAAAAATAGTGTAATCAGAAAATTTATATAAATAGGGGGTTTGTTTTGCAAAACTATAATTGATTGCAAGTGAAGAGCTGCTGTTACAGATTTGTATATATTATAAACTATATTAGCTTCAAAATCGTTAAAAGGAAATTTTTAAAAATATTTAAATTACAGTGAAATTTTTGAGACATTCGTCATTTTAGGAATATTTTTTCTAAAATAGATATCAAACATATAAATGGAATGTTTTAAATATCAAGAATAAGAGAAAAAAAATTGTTTTCACAACAAAAACCTGACAAGGCAGTTTTTCTTGAAATGGTATCCAATTCAAATGTGGGGACACTAAAGGATACTAAAATGGCTTCAGGGGGGCACACGTGGCCCGAGGACCATAGGTTGTTAATTCAATATTTTTAAAAATGTTCTATTTACCCTATTTTGGCAGCAATACGCCTTTTTTCACTAATTGTGTTTAATTTTTGTATATACATATTCACTATTTTCACTATTTATTTTATATTCTAAGTGAAATACTCGTAAAAAAAGGACATTATTAATTTAAAAGTAAAAATATTTTCCATTTGGGAAAGAAGTTTCTTCCTTTTTTTCTGCATTTAAATTTACTGTTTGTTTATTATTTCTACACAATACCTTTTTATTCATCATACTTTATCTTCATTTATCACTTTTTTAAAAGCAAAATAGTTACGTAAAACTACATACGTTTTGTAATTTTGCCTTTACTGAAATGAATTATTATATTTTTTCCTGTAAAATATTTTAATTATACTAAAAAACAGCAAAACAGTTTTTTTTTTTAAATTTTAGATAGGATTTTAGCAGTTGGAAACACTCAGTGTAGATAAATGGATTCTTTCACTTTTTTAATTAATAAAAACTTATAGTTAAAAACTAATATTGAATTTTATAACAAATTGTGCAAAAAGAAAAGAGACGTTCTAATACTTATAATTGTGTTTGATTCAAGAAATTGCTTCATAAAATGATAAGAAGGTAAGAAACAACTAAACAGATAGTTGCTAGCATTATTGATCATGGGTTGAATTTTTTTTCAAAATACTCATTTCCGAAACTGTTTAAAAGGAAAAAATGCATGGGTTTGGAAAATTATTTTTACATATGAGTATATATATATATATATATGGGTTTTACTACTAAAAACCTCTTAATTAATGCTTATAATTCAGTTATATGATTGGACAAGGGATTGATTTATTGAAAAATACATTTTCCTTAATATTTGTATAGGTTAATTGCTTTAAAGGAATAATTTTAAAATTATGCTCTGCAGGAAAGTCCAAAAATAGCTTTTCAATCCATTCACATACATTAGCGAAAATATTAAATAGCCACATACATACATTGGAAGGTATAATTATGGAATTTTGAAATTTAAAGACTACAATTTTGTAAGACAATTTAAATATAAGGGAAAGACTAATTTTTCCATACTATGACATTGAAAATGTTAACATAATTTTAACACTTTTTGAATCAACTTAAAATTCGTCAGGAGATATTCTAAAGCTTGTGCCGATTATATAAATATTTAACGTATTTTTTAGAAATAAAAATATATTACTGATTTGACAGAAATTTATATTAAGATTTAGTTTAATTTAAAGATAATTTGCATGTATAATACTATAAAATTACAGATATTTTAAAAAAACACAACCAACAACAATTAACGCAAAAACGGTAGAAAAAGAAAAAAAAGAACTGCTTAAAGAAACAATCATTATTCATAAAATTCAAATCTGATCGAAATATTTTGAAATATAAAGTTTCAAATCACTATAGATATGGCATAAATTTTTAATAAAATACATTGTTGGCATTTAAATAAAAAACAAAATCAAGATACCGATATTTTTGTAAAAAGTTTGCAAGCAAACTTGTAATTTCAGAATTTAATATTCCATGATAAACTGTCACTTTCTTAGACTAGACAGTAATACTAATTACAGAATATTTTCCTCTAAGATTTTTTTTAAGAAATCCCGAAACATTTACTCTATGGGATACAGAAACAAGTAATAGAAAACGCTTAAAGATAACATTGTCTTAGCAATAGATAACGCTTAAAAATTGTGTTAAATAAGAGGTAAAGTATAAAGGACTGGTGAAAATGCTAACTTTTTTAAGCACTCTCTTAAAGAAAACCGAGACTATTAACACAAATATTTCAAATAGACACAATTTGTTTGAGTAAATCATCTGAGAGGATAGAAGAAGACAAATATAAAAATCGAAAATAACACATTAATCGAATGTTTTAAAACACAAATGTGTTTTTTATCATTTAAAAAAATTCTTTAATTTTTCAAAGTATGTGTAATCTAAATTGCACAATAATTAAACAATTAGTCGAAGCATGTGTTTAAGAACATTTGTTTAAATTTTCAAATCCAATA
>BMAV01002554.1:1467191-1489465 GCA_019973955.1 Trichonephila inaurata madagascariensis | reverse complement strand
CTTTCCAATCGATTTCTGTTAAACCATTCATTAGCGAATTTCAACTCAACGAAAGAAGCATGCACACAAATTTTAATACTGTAGATCTAATAATTGGAAAGCGACATTTTTTATTTATTTATACTCCCCTGTAACCCCCTTGGGAGTCGATTTTCGTTAAACTCGTTCTTAGAGTATCTCTACTCAACAAAAGAAACATACCAAACATCAAGTATGTAGATCTAATATTTCAAAAACGGGAATTTAAATCTATAACGCCCCCTCAACCCCTCACAACCCTCTTTTGAAGTCTATCAACGCAAAACCCATTTGTAGCGGATCTTTGCTCAATAAAAGAAATATGCTCACCAAATTCCCGTCTGTAGGTCTAATAGTTCAAAAACTGGAATTAAATCTAAGACACGCTTTTAACACACCCTTGACAGTTGATTTCCTTAAAACTCATTCTTAGCGGATTTCTACTCAGCAAAAGAAATATGCTTATCAAATTTCAAGTCTGAAGGTCTAATAGTTCCGGAGTTGTTGTGATGAGTGACTTGGGGGGGGGGGTCGTTTTCCCCCTTTATATTAGCTTGGAGTGAAAGAAATCCTTTTTTTTTTTTAGTAAGTGACTGTAGTGTCAATATCTCGTTAAGTATCAAACAAACAATTTCAGATTTATGTTCGTTGGAAAGGTGACATTTCGCACAAAAAAAAACCGCAAAACCTTTTTCTGTTTTCTGTTTGGCTCATTTAGTTGTGAATTATAGAGTGTTAACATAGAATTCAACAAGGAGAAAATTCGATACATTTTACAGAATTTCCCTTTAAAAAAGGCGAAAATGCAAGCCATGTGGCGGAAATTGTGAATGGTGTTTATGGTCCCTATACTGTAACAGCCAATTGCGTGCCATTTTGGTTTCGTCGATTCCGATCCAATATGCCTGTCATCGAAAATGTCGATAACATCACAGAAATGCTCAAAGTTGACCGGCATGTTAGTAATCGTAGTATCACCCAGGAGCTAAAGATCGATTGCAATTTCAGTTTTAAACTATTTGCTCAAAGCTGGGTTCAAAAAGAAGCTTGATGTTTGGGTGCCACACCAATTAACACAAAAACAGGATGATCGAATTTCCATCTGCGAAGATTTGACCAAGGGGACTGAAATCAACCCATTTCTTAAGGGGATACTGACTTGGGATGAGAAATGGATCCCATACGACAACATTCTGCAAAAACGATCGTTGTCAAAGAGCGGTGAAGACGCTCAAACGGTGGTCAAACCTGGAAGGTTCTACTGTGCATGTGGTGGGAGTAGAAAGAAAAAATTTATTATGAGCAGCTTCCCTCTTAACACTAACTTAACATTAAACACTAAATTCGGATCTCGACTGTCAACAATTGAACCTTCTGAAGCTAAATATTGACCAGTAATGGAAAGAATTGGCCAACAGGAGAGGTGTGTTTCATCAGGACAACGCCAGGCCAGACACGCGTCTACAGTGACTCACCAGAAACTCCGGAAGATTGGTTGGGAAGTTCTGATGCATCCGTCATATAGTACGAAACTGGCACCAAATGATTAACCATGTTTTTTTTTGTATTGCAAAACTTCTTCAGAGATAAAAAATTGGCATCAAGAGAAGATTGTGAAAACCGATTACCAGAGCTTTTCGCCAATAGAAACCATGACTTCTATGAGACAGGCCTTATAAAACTACCTTTAAAATGGCAACAAATTATAGAACAAAATGGTGCATATTTGCCCTAAATTGGTAATCCGAAACACGTTAAACTAAGTTTTGAAGTTCACGTAAAAATAATGGATTTCTTTTCCCCCAACCTAATACATATTTGATAAATCCCCAGCCCTTTATATGTCGGTTGGGTAAACTTCTTGCCCAGTACAACTCAACCGACCTCCCATATAACTACTTCGACTGACGAACTCCAGCCACGCGAACGAACGGACTCTCTCATCGATCGACGCTTAAAATGGGACTTATTTCGAGTCACGGCTTGGGGTACAGAACAAAATGTGGAATCCTGATATAAACTATCATATAATAAACAGCTTCAGTTTTCATAACTCCTATCAATCACAACACGCAAACTTAGATGTATTCCACACACAAGTCATGTCATACATAGATACCTTTCATAATGATAAGATTCTCTTTTAGCGAAGAAAGCCCCATGGATAAACTTCTATGTTCAGCAATATACAACAGTGTAAAATTCCTCATTTTATACTGTCTGAAATTTTTCGAGATCAATTGAAAAATGTGTAGTGTCGCATGCTCCTCGATATTCTGAAAACCACTTACTTCACTAAATATTCCACATAAAGAGGCAAAAGATTTTAATTTTACGTGGTGAACATCTGACAGAAGTAAATGACTAAAATAAAAGGGACGAGGCTTTATCGGAATTACTTCTATTAACCCTCTTGGGATTTCTTTGGGGCCAGAATGGCAATTCTTTCCTACCAACCCAAGAAGAGAGCGTGGTTATGCAGATTAGGAATCATATATATTGGAACGTTAGTATTCGCGATGAGTGCTAAGTAAGCTAAGTGAAGTGAAGTAAAGTTCTAGGAGAAGAGAGTTAGTGTATTCTGTGAGTTCGGCGAGTCGGTCTAAAGATGCCAGTGAAGATAGGCAAAAGTGGGTCCGAGACCAGAAGAGCCATTAGCCATTATTGACTTAGCCAGAGCAAGTCAGATTGAAGGATAAATTGATGATTTACGGACCATAGCTGTTCGTCAAGGAAATAGCGGTAAGCTTTAAGAATAGAACGGATACTATTAAGTTAAGAACTAACCTATAAATATAGATTCAGTGGTTAATTGCGCTATTTATCAGAATTACGGTTTGCGTCGCATCACTCCTGATCGATCATAAGCCTCCTAGACTATTGTTGTTTTATTGTATATAAATTAAGATCATCATAAATTGATTTTACTACGGCAGAGTTTAGTGGTTCCTCTTTCGTTCCCTCAGACATAGGTCGCGTGGATGGTGAGGAGAGGATATTCCCAGCCCAGGGGATATCACAAACAGATTTAAAAACGAATGATTTAACATAAGAGAGCAACTAAATCATTTTAGGAACATATATGAATTTATAACCAGAAAAATATCTACAGCGAAATCAGTAACAAGCAAAAAGTTTACCTTTATTTGCCATTTTTTGTTACTAAATAAATTTTTGCTCTTAGTTATCAAATTATCTTTTTTCAATAATTATTTCCATATACATAAACAAATTTTCAACAAGCCAATTCTGTGCACTATTTAACGTTGAAAATTTTTCCCGATAGCTGTTTTCAAGAGATTATGAATAAAATTTCTAATTAACTCTACATCGGAATATAAAATACGTTGAAATCAATAATTTAATGTAGATTTTAAAGAAGTAATTTCTTTACAAGTCAAAAATAAAAATAGAGTTCACGCTAAACTTTTTTGTCTAAGATTTAGCATTTTGTTTTAAGAATTTTTAAAAATATCTATCTTTTTGATGCTAGGCATACAGATTAAGATATGATGTATTTATTTTATCCTCCTCATCTAACGTTGCACAGCGGCGTAATGGAGAATATTAGGGATCCCCTGCTAAGTCAGGTTTTGGGCCCCCTATAACCTTGGGCTCCCTCGCGATGCGGGGGGTTACGGGGGTGTACGTTACGCCGTTGACGTTGTATGAAAACTTATTATTATCTAATGACTACTTCTAAATTAAAATTTAATATAAATAATCCTCTGGAAGAGAAACGGCCTTTTGGACTGTTAATTGAAACAAAAAGAATTTTAGAAAAAATCTTTTACTCTCATTAATATCTTTTATAAGTAATAAAATATTATTTAGGTTATTTAACTGGAGTAATCGCTGGGGAGAGAGTATTTTTCTTTTTCTTTTAGTGCTATCTACAGTCAAAAGACGCATTTAAATACCTCGTGTGACCATGATAGCAAAAGATAGATAGGATTATAACTCATATTAATTTCATTGGTATTGCAACTTACAAAACTAGAAAGTAAGAAATAACATCATGATATTAAGAATTTTATAGTATAATGTGCAATTATATAAATATCTTAAGCTAACATTTTTTAATATGTTCAGATAAACAGGATCTGGCCTTATTAAGTTAAAACATTTAAATATGGTCTTCAAACGCACGCGCGCACGAAAATGATTCCTTACTTTTACCTAAAATATAAGTAACGTAAGTAAAATAATACCTTAAATTTACCCGAAGTATAAGTACATACACATTAGGGTTTCAAATAAGTTTTTGGCTCAAATTTACATAACCATAAAAACCGCTGTCTCCCCAAAATCGTAACTTAATAATATTTTAAAAATATATATAAATAATTTTATTTTTCTACTACTATTCATGAAGTAATTACAGTTGAATTCCGATTTAACGAGCCCTTATTTAACGAATTTCACAATTTTAATATTTTTTTTTTCTTTTCCTCGATTAAAATGAAGGGAAAAAACCCTATTTAACGAATTATTTCAACAACCTAAAAAAGTTTTTTTCTTAGTTTTGATTACAAAAAAATTAGATCTTTCTTTCAAATGACATCCTTTTAGCCCGGAACAGAAAAAGATTTTTTTTGTAAGTTGCAAATTTCGACCGAGAAGGATGGAGTATATCAGGAGACTTTGCATGTACAGATGAGTGTAACCTACCGCGAGAGTTTTGAATAGGACAGAAAATTCCTTTATCTCAACCGACATCATTTCTACAGAGCAGGAGATATTTTAAAAGATTTTACCAGAAGCTCTTTTTCTCGAGAAGTAAGGTTTATCATGTGTACGATTTTGCAGAAAATTTTGCTTTGAAAATTTGTGAATCATAGCAGATTATTGGAAACGAATGCATAGCGATTTGTATGCAGAAATCATAATGAAACTCTTATCAAAACAGTTACATTTTATAATGCTTTACATCGCTTGGAAACTTAAAACATACCTCATGCAGCAGGATGTAAAGGACACAGTATTTCCTTTTTAGCGTGAAGTTGAAAAAGATTCGGGAATCAAAAAGCTTGTCAAACATATTAGTCAATATTTAAAAATTTCCAATTAACTGGTGCGTAATAACTTACTAATAGTACTTACATCTTATAGTATGAACTTTCTAACTATGGATACTTTTTGTGTAATTGCTTATTACAGAATTTCCAAAAGATAGGTGCAAGAAATTTGTACTTTTTATTACCCCGATATTACAAATTACTCCGATTTAACAAATAAAATATTCGGTCGGGATGAATTCATTAAATCGGGGTCCGACTGCATATTGTAATTTATTTAAGGTGACTGATGAAAATATATATATATATATATATATATATTATTTTCCTGTAATATATAACATTCGTAAAATTATTTTGCATGTATATTCTAATTTAATTGACTCTAAATATCAAAAAATCATACTTTTATACGCTTTTTCAAAATCCCGGTTTCGAACGTATTTAGTCACCTGAAATTAAAATTTGAAAAAAGGCATATTATATGAATAAGTAATGTTTAAATATTAAATATATAAAATATTGTAACGAAGTAAGAGGTATTTTAGTGCCACACGTTAAAATAAATCTAAAAATCTTTACATCGTGGTACATTCGTGTTGTAACCATGGAAATAATAAATTCTCTCAAATAAGTATCATACGTATATAAATGTATGTATATAAATATATTGAAATTTAAGTTCTAAGTGTGCACGTGCATCGATTCAACCCGCGTCAACACATAGTGTGGCAGTGTTTTCGATCGGAGGTTATTCCAAATTGAGTTCCATGAAATATGACATGTTGGACGCCTTAGTTTTTCTTAAATATTATTTTACTAAAAAACAAGACTTTTAACTTATGTTTTATGCTACTTTTCTATTCTTTTCACCTGATAAAAAATTAATAATAAGCATATGTTATTTTTATTTATATATAAATTTTAAATAAAAAATAATTCTGATTGATAAATTTTTTGTTGCATATAATTATTTATTTTCCTTGTTTACAACTCCTCAAAATTTAACTAGTTTTATTGTATATTTTAAGTAGCAGTCAATTTATTTTTATACTTTATTTTTAAAAAAAAACGATTTTAACCAATCTTTCACTTTATGAAAAACCGAAATTCTAGCCCTAACATACACTTTTAACTTCAAATCTGTATTATTCGTTGCTTAGAATTTCGAAATAAGAAAACAAATATCAGTATAACGTTTTATTTATAAAGCAAAAACAAAGACAAAAAAAATATTATTTCATTCATCAAATACATAATATTTTTTTTTTCACTTAGCAACTCCATAACTAAAGTGCATATTGCATAATTTTTTAAACCAATTGAAACTGAACTCTACCGCATGAAAATTTAAAAAACAAATAAATTATTATGTAGTGACTAATTTATCTGTTATTTCAGAAGAACTGACTTAGCATGAGGTCAAAAATTTCAACTGTCAAATTAACTGATTTCAAAATTATTTTTAAAGAATAAATAGTGATTTCATCGGCTTTGTAGTAAGGCTTTTCCAGACAAAGAGTGACCCTGAAAAAAGACTTTTTTTTTTTAATTCGCTTGGGAAATACTTAAGTTTTTCTCAAAAATAATGCAATTTTGTAAAAAAAAATGTACTTAAGGTTTTATTTAAAAGGATGAAGTTGATAAATGAGAAACTTTACAAAAAATTAGCTCTTTATTTTTTTAAAAAAATACTCTTGCTAACGATGAATGTAGGTTACGATACCGTATTTATTCGAATCCAAGCCATCATCGATTTTAAGCAGCACCCCAAATTATCGCCACGTTTTTGTGAATAAATAAATAAATAAAAATAGCGTAAAAAGATTTATCAAAATCTGATATTTACGAAACTAAAAAAAGAATTAAAATGAGAATTAACAAGAATTGTATAATTAATTTATTTTACCAATATTTAAAATTTTTAGATATATACAGGGACCTGTAACTGCTCAATTTCTCTTATCCGATGAATTTTTCTGCCCACGATTCTAAGCGCACCCGATTTTCCATTGCACCAACATTTGAAAAAAAGTGTGGCTTGGATTCGAATAAATACGGTAATCGCATAGAGTAAAATGTAAATGCACATCGGTTAAAAGAACAAAAAATTTCGAATATAGGGTAGATCCAGGGGCGTAGCAACCACCGTATCAATGATACGGGGGGCCCCATGCTATAGGGGCCCCAATACGTATAAGCAAAAAATCGTTACATGTTAAGAAGCCCAAAAGGGGCCCCACAAGGAATTTTTGTTACAGGGCCCTCAAGACTAGCTACGGCAGAGAGTAGATCTTACTGTAGTTCCAACCTACTGATGGTTTTGTTGGGTTGAGGCGAGTGAACTATTTTTTCTGGTGGAAGGTTTTTTTCTGGTCCTCTTCCCATGTATTCCTTCTACGGGGTCCACACCGATCAGATGCTGTGTGCAGTGGTCAGCCAATTTTGCTGTTTGCCATTTTCGTTATCGTTTGTTCAATAAATGTGCTGTCTAGAAAGCTGTGTGGAAATAATTTCACAAAAAGAACAATAGGTTCAATTTAAATAAATAAAGTAAGTTATAAATCTGAAATGTGTGTGCTTAAATGATTGCTCATTAATGTCACATTTCGAAGTTACACTAGGGCTAACTGCGCGGACCTGTTAATTTTGATTTCAGTCAGGTGACGAGGACGACACTTGAGCTGTGGCTCCCCTCTCTCCAAACTACCATGAAAACTTTTGAACCTTTCAAATTCAACGTGCATCAGTCCCTCCACACGGTAGAGTTAGACGGGTCTGGGAATGTCTTTAACTTCGAATGATATTTCATTATTAGAAACATATTCCATCTTTTAAATCTTTATTACAAAGAAGGATTTATACCGTACTCTGATTTAAAAAACAATAAAAATTGTATAGCATTTTAAAAGAACACTATTTTTTAAAAAGTAGCATTCAAACTGTAAGACACAGAACCAGGGGCATAGCTACCGCCGTATCAATGATACGGGGCCCCCAAGCTACAGGGGCCCAACATCTGTAACTACAGTCCACTAACAGGGCTCTCGTATCTAATTAAAGGGCCCCGAACGAATTTTGATATTGGAGCCCCCTCAGAGCTAGCTAATTCAGCGCACAGAACCTTTAAATCAAATGTCGGTCAAAATTTAATGGGAATATCCTTATATTCAAAAATTTTCGTCTTTGTACTGAAAAAAGGGCTCAATTTATTTGGGCAAAATATAACTGAAATTCTGACAATGTGTGATATTGTTTTATTTCAAATATTTTTCGCTCATTATGAATTGAGTTGAATTTTATTTGATCACTATTGTATTTTCATTCAATTCTCATTATTTATTGTAGAGTGCCTTATAATTGTATACATAAAAAAAAAAAAAAAAAAAGGCAAGTCTTACAGTAGTCGCATATGATGTGTAACATCTGAAATGTTATCGTGGTAAATACGCAATATTAACTTTTTCCTGAAAAAAATATGAAAAAAAAAAGTCGCGCGGGTATGATTGGAAATAATTTTCTATCGAATAATTATATCTTTAATGAAAGTTGTATTTAATTAACAAAAGGAGTAATGCAATATTTTATCAAAAATAATTATTCTTGTTCAATTTGGGGAAGAGTGGAGACAATAGACTTATGATAATTAAAATATGACACATATACTTGTGATTTCAAAGTATTTAAAAACCGTTGAAAAACAGCGTCAATAACAGTACCACTGTTAGCAGTCGAAACATTCTAATTTGTGTTCATTTCGAGCTTGAGTTCATCATTCATAAAAGCTATGAGCGCCTCAGCTTTTGGCAAACTGAAGTTAAAGTTAAAATCACCACTCAAAATCAGGGAAAGCGAGTGATAATTTTTTTAAAAGAGCAGAACCACCTTCGTTACATGGTAAAAGTACAAAATGCACGAAATCTTTAATTTTTTTTAACCGTTTGATTCGAAGAAATGTATACGACCACCGAAATCACTGTTTGTCCATTTTCAAATAAGCATTCTGCCGCACTTATGTCCCCCAATATCGTGACTAACGGATTTAGAGTCAAGCGCTCGAGTGCTTGATGGCTACTAGAGTTGGACCCCCCATGCGAGGGTAGCGAAAAGACACAGCCACGCACTCTCATTAGTCAAATCAAGTAGCGAGCGCTTACGTCACATTCTGTTACACACATCCGTCCCTTTTCACGAAATCACTCCCACAAATATCCAGCAACCGAGAGGAAAGATGTTACACATCAATAAACGGTTTTTTGCCAAATTTTCATTATTTAGTGTTAAATGTATTTTAAAAATACATTTATTATATTCATATACGCTTTCAGTAAATTTCAGGTTTAGTTCTGCTAGCTAACATATTTGAAACTAAGGAGAGAACTTGTAGAAATAGACTGACGAAAAGATTGTTGGTTACAAAATCATTTGTTTCGCATCACTTGTTTCCACGAAAAGGAGCCAACCATCTTTCTCGGAAGTTTGTAGCATTCGAAAAAAAAAAATTATCTACATCTAGAAATGTTCAGTTATGATATTTGTGGAAGAGCCAACATTATATAATGCTATTTAATTTACTTATAAGAGCAAACAAAATTTTCAGTGTACATATACATCGTTTTTTTTCCATCATTTTAAGGTAGAATCTTTTGAAAAAATGTTTGATACATATATAAATATCGCTCATTCGCTTAATAAATCGTAGCAATGCAAGGATAAAACAAGTTTTCTTTCAAAAAATAAATAAATAAAATAAAAACATAATTTACGAAAAACTTTTGTAAGGTATATGTATGTTAAGTATATACTCGTTTTCGACTCCGGCATGGTCTAGTGGTTAGGATACCTGGCTCTCACCCAGGAGGCCCGGGTTCGATTCCCGGTGTCGGAAAGTTCTTTTTATTCCTTCTAATAATTAATGGTTTGGCATTTATTTGATATAACGGTGATAATTATAGATATAAAAATGATTTTTTGGCGCTATTTTTTATTTTTTCAAATAATATCTTCTTCGAGTTAAATAAATAAAAATATAAGTAAAATTTTCTTTGAATTTTTCGAACAGGAATTAAACCCTGATTAGAGTGGTCAACTTATTTTTTGTAGTTGCTTCTATGTTATTCTTGGGCTGTATTTTTAATCTATTAATTTTGGAAGTTAATAAAAAATAAGTAAGGAATGTAACCGAATTTTTTAAAACAATAGACATTCTACCACCTTTTTTAATTAATTTTTTTGAGCTACAAGGAGCTAAAATCCAGCTGAAGGATTACTAAGAATATTTAAAGATTAAGATAATTAAGAATACTTTGTATCTATAGAAATATTTCGTATTTTAGTATTTCAACATAGTTTGCAGCATGAATTATTTTTCATAAAAAGATGTTAAGGAAATATAGAAATATCTTTAAATGATAGCTTAGCGTTTTGTGGTTTGTTACAGAGAAACAATTTAGCCGTTGATATTTCGTGAGTTGAATTCACAATTCACATTTAAATAAGAAATTATGATTCACTCAGGTTATATATATCTAACTCATATTTTTTTTAATTTTAAAACCTAAATATTTTGACCACGAAAGAAATGTTTCTCTACCATAACACACTTAACAGGCCCGTACGTCATAATTTAAAAATCCTCTGTAGCCAGTTGTTCCCAAACACAACCTAGAATATGAATTTCCAACTGAAATAATTATTTCGAAGATGAATCATAAAGTTGATAAATTCAATGTTACTTACTTTTAGAAACGTTAGATTATAAGTAATTTCTACCCTTTTTCTTCTCTTCGGTAAACAAATCTGTCCATTCCCATGTGTATCTGTACTTAATGATAACTTTTTTATTCTCAGTTCAACTTCACATAACACTTAGCACTATTTTGACAATTGAAGTAAAAATCAATTTCGTTTAATATAATTTCGATATTATGTTTGAAGTGTGTTACGTCCATATTGAGTGTGTTGATTATATTGCAGATGTTGAAACTGGAAAAAAAATGTATAAATGTAGTAAAAAAAGTAATAAAAAATTACTCTATTATACAAAAAATAATCTTTAATTCTTAAATATAGTTAATTATAGACAAATCATATAAAAGACACAGACAGAAAAGGAAAAAATAAATATAATCGGTGTGTTATAAAAATATAGTACTTTTAAGTAATTTTTGTAAAATCAAGCAAAAATAAGACAAAACAAACCTATTTTATCTTTATCTTATTAAATTAATAATTACATTAGATAACCCAAGCTATTTTCAAAGTATAATAATTTTTTATTGTTTTTGTACACTAAAAGTATTCTCTCGCTAAAAGTATTTTGTTTACTAAAAGTATTCTCACCACATTGCTACCTTCCGAAATATAAAAATGTATTGATCTCCAACTTTAAACTACTATAAAAATTCTTCTTATTCTTAAAAAAAAAAAAAAAAGAATAGATAAGTAATGGAATCAAAGTAAAAAAAGTAATGGAATAAAAACAAAATTTTAAAAAATTATGAAATCCTCTCTTGATTCCGTTACTTTTTTTTATAAAAATTAACAGAATCAAAACAAATTTTTTGTAACGTCTGTGGGTATAATACTCAGTATTGTTCAGTTTTCCAAAGACTCTTTTTCAGTTTCTGTAAAGGTTACGACATCTGAATTAAGTAGAGTACTTTCTATATTAAAAATTGTTTCACTCTTTTGATTATTGTGAGAAATATTTCTTTATGTTGTTACTTTATTTATGCCTAAGTATTTTTCCGTCTTTTTCAACTTTGAATACGTATCGTATTTTTTAAATCCGAAAAAAAAAAAAAAAAAATTAGATTAGAACACAATAACAACTAAAAGAATATTTTCTAATAACTACGAGGAAAATAGTTGCTTTTCAGTTATCCTAATTAAAATGTAATGTGTTCCTTGCTTCCATTATATTCAAAACGTTTATTCGTCATTTTTATCAATTTTACTGTTATTAATTAGAAAAATGACAATTTTCTTTAAAAAATATTTTAATGAAGTAAAAACCACGTCAAGACTGACATATATAAAACCTTTTAATACACTTTACAATTAATTTTAATGATAAAATTATCTAAGGATATTTCTCGTATTTGAAGATTGAGAAATCTCTTTCTTTTTCCTGCTACATCAAATATCTTTGAAATGTAGTTTTAACTAAAATAATAGAAACTTCAGTATAAAAGTTTTGCATACCAAAATATTTATTTTTTTCAAAATAAAATCTTTTCTCATCCTGAAATTGTACAAAGTTAATTTTTCTTTAGGTATTTTTTTTTATTTACCTGGTTATATTGATGATATATCAAACGCGATACTACATTGTATAGAATATTATTCGAGTAGAGGTTTATGGAAAAGATTAGAGTAAACAACGTAAAGAGCATATGACTTCCAATATCATTTAATGCAGCTTTTTGAATGAAACCAAATTACGATGTACACATTTATTTTTATCTGTATGATTACTTTCCTTTCTTTATGTAGTATTGGTGATGGATATTGAACCAGACGAACACGACACAGGAGGCATTATATAGCTCACTCTCATGAATCATTTCCACATCACAAAATGTGAGGAATTTCAAGCTGCATTCAATGTCCCATTTGTCATCGCCCTAATTTCATGCAAGAATTTTAAATTAAATCAAGACTGGATGGAGATGAATGGATTGCACCCAAGACACTAACGCCTCTGGTTAAGAAACTCGTAAAATTAACCAAGTTCAGGGGTGGAGCTACAGCGGTATCAATGATACAGGACCCCCAAGCTACAAGGGTCTTAACATGAGCAAGCAAAAAATCGTTAAGTGTAAAGGGACTCTCAAACAGAGGCCCCAAGGAATTTTGAAATGTCAAATTTCAAATCAGCTAGTCTTGAGTGGGCACCCACTGTGAAGACTACCTGCACCAGTGACCAAATTATTGCAGTCCTAAATTTAACGCGAAACAGTTCTTTGCAACACAATTAAACCACGAATAACCATTAATGCCAATCACAATGAAAATATTAGTAAAAATTAGGAATCTAAAATTGTGATCTAAACGTTTATAGATCTTAACATGTAGCAAACACCTAAGTTATACGTATTTATATATTCCAGTACTGCTCGGAATATCATTCAAGTATAATTCAAATATATACATATTTTATGATTGAAATTTAGGGCCATTAAGAAAAGAAATGCATTCCTTGACTTCCGCTAATTCCTATCACAGGAAAAAATTCATAACTAATATATTGCTTCAAATGGAACTAAATTATAATGATAAATGGCTGTAAATCAACCACTCTAAACTGAAATTTCTCTCATTTTGAATGTCGTCCCCCTGTAATTAATTTTTTATCACACAATTAATCTAAATGTCAAATTTCTAAATTTTCCTGTAAAGCTTATGTGTTATAGATTCCTAAATAATAGATTCCCTGCCGTCAAATGAGTTCCTTTAACATTTGCCGATGTAAAAATTTCTTTTCCAACACTTTCCCATAATGTCTACTCCAAGTATTATATTTATGGTATTGTTTTTCAGTTCTAAAAGCAATATTTGCTATGTATTAAAGTTTCTTCATACAAAGTTCATGCAAATGTAGTATAATTTTCAATAGTGAATCATGTATTCTAAATAGAATTATATTTTGTTATACGGAAAACCTCCTACAGAAATCTGACATTTTTCAAACCCTTTAAAAAATATCAAATTATGGCAGCTATTTAAACTATGTTGCAACCTCCACATTTTAATCTCTCCCATGCACATTGAATCTTGCATCCTGTAACCGGATTGCTGACTAAGTGAATGGAAGCATTTGGAGGTCATGGTAAAGGCCAAGCAACAGGTCAAAGAGCGAAAATCATTAAGGCGAAGTTAAAACCGCGAAAGGAAAATGAACGGAAATGTAAAAGACTCGATAAAAGCAAACGCCCTTTTTTTAAGATTATTTACTTTTCTTTTTTGCTTTCGAAAAAAATATGAAAATAAAATGCGAGCGTTTCAGACGGAAGAATTGAAAAGAAGAGATAAAAACGATGAATAAAAAATATGCGCGATACAGACTATTCCTTGAATTTCTGGGAAGAGCGGAATTACCTGGATTTGGTAAATAGGCTTTCATTCTGAAAAGCAATGGATATCATTAAATTTAAAAGAAATATATTATTTCCGTTTTTTATGTGGTAACAGATGTTTTTTTACGTATAATTTTATTCTGACCACCAAGGTAATCTTCATCATTGATATTTACATGTTTTATAACCAATTATTTGACTGGACTTTTTTTTTATTACTTTATACCCTAAAGGCTTTTTGGATATACTGATCTGTTACAGGAAATGACTTCACATTAAAGATTCAGACTTAAAATATTTCTATGAAAATCAAATATTTTATCTCTATTATTTTTATATTATTAACTACTTATTAGTTTCATGATTAATTTAACACAGATTTGCTTTTAATTTGAAAAGTTTTTTAAGGTTTGTTGTTCATCGAATTTGTGAATTCGATAGATTGTGTAATTAAAAAAAAAGAAAAACTATGATTTTTCCTTTGAAGAGAGCCATGTACACAATCGTACAAACACACAAAATCAAAAATAATTATCTCAACTTCACATATTTTAATATTTTTGAATAACACACACATATTTTCGATGGGAATTAAAATTCATTGGTTAATATACATATGTGATGGTTACACACTTTTACACACATTTTTTGTAAGAGTGTGTGTGCTGTCTTTCACAAACATAATTCCTATAGAAATATTTTATTCAAAATAATTGTGTGTGTGCCGTAGAAAGTTTTAGTTTAGTTAATTTAGACGTTAATTTCGATCCATCACACACAAACATAATTTTCTTTTGACTAATAAAAAAAACATAATTTTTATTTAATATAAAATCACATTAAATAAAAAAAACTTACAACTAATTGCACAGTAATTAACTGTATTTCATATAGTTAAATAAAATTTATTATTTTTTAGTGTTTATTTTCCGGTAAAAAAAATTACCAATTTGTTGAATAAATGTAATTTGCCTGATTTCAATAAAATGTATTAGAGCCGGCGTCAGCAACCGATGGCACGCGTGCCACATTTATACAGTGATACAATTCTCAGTGGCACTCTACACTACCCTACAAATTTGTCAATTTTTTTAGTATGGAAGTTGATAAATTTGAAATGGAGCTTATTCGACTCACATCTTCAGAATTATGGAAAGGAACATTTACTGAATTATGAAAAATCTGAAGGGTAACGAGCAATAAATCGACAGCTATTTTTAATTATTAGAAGTTATTGCCGGAGAAACTTAATTGTTTGAATAAAATTGCATTATACTCTGTTTTTCTCTATTGGTTTTACATATCTGTGTGAACCAATATATTTTCTCACATGAAAAATATTTTGAGTCCGCAAAGAAGTTAACAGCTGAATGTTACCCAACTCTGCATGCGGAATCAAGTTGTTACAAATATTTCTCACAGTGTGGCATCCTGAACCATAATGGTAAATCAGTTTGGCACGCCACAGCTACAAGGGTATCGACCCCTGCATTAGAATATCATTTGAGAAATTTTCCCAAAATATATTAGAACATACCTTATAGCAGTTAATATTTCAGCACTTGGGAAAATATCGTTAATAAAAAATACATCTTAAGACTGAAAGTTTGCGTGATTAACAAGCAAATTTCCCGAAAAAAAATTGCATGGTTTGCGTGTCTCAATTAGCCTTAGAATATAGAAGAATGAAAATGATCTGTTGACGTTATTTTATTTCAGACAAAATCAAATGACAAGAATGGCATATGGCAGGGGTGGCGAACCTTTTTGGATTAGCGTGCCATTTTTTCTTTAAGAAATGTTCAAGGAGGTATAGACGTGCCGTCAAATAATTTTGACTTGTGATTATAGAGAAAATAATAAACTACTAACAACTCTCAAAATTCTTTAATTACAACGAAAAAATACAGTTTGTACAGTGTAGTAGTAAATGTTTTATTAATACGTGTAATTCAAATTAAAGTAACATTGTGAATTCTGTTGTGGTAGATTAGATGACAAATAACTTGTATTAGGATTGTAAGATGTTACTTTTACCAGAATGCAAGCTGATTGGAATAATCTCCAAACGGTTTCTAAGTGAGTCTTTAATGTTATTCATCTCTGAAAATATTGACTCGCAGGCATAGATAGATGAAAATATGGTTAAAATAGCATGAGCCAGTTTTTTCAAACAGCTAAATGTATCTGGAATCGAATTCCATGTTTCAAAAATTTCATTACTAGCATTTTTATTTATATTGCTTGTTAATCTTTCTGTTTTAATCAATTCCAACTTTCTCCTTTTTTCAACAAATGTTTGAATCCATATTGAACTAGATTGGAAATCAATCAGTTGCTTTTCAAATTTTTCAATTTATAACCAATAGAATTGGGTCAAATTCAGTTTATTAAATGAAGTCACACATACATCAGGGTACATAAAAAAACTTAAGCGTTTCCGATAATTCTTTGAACTGAGAAAATCTCGCCGAAAATTGCAACTGATCAATCACGTGTCTCGTAATTCTTCAAATTGAAATTTGTTATTTTCAATTAAAATGCAAACCGTTTTGATCAGTGGCGTGCCCAAAATATTGTGTCGCGTGCCATAAATGGCATGCATGCCACTGGTTCGCCATGCCTGGCATATGGGATGGTACCGAACTTAGCAAATTTTCATATTACGTTGCGTGTGATCAATAGGTCGTTGAATGTACTGTGAAACAGTTAGATGTACGCTATCAATCTCTAACGTTTAGCGAAAAAGAAGCATACGAGTTAAAATGTGATCCCCAATTTAATGAATATTAAGAGTTAATAACACGATTTTCTTTCTCTATTAATGACAATGAAATTTAACTTTTAAAATGAAATATGGATGAATGAGCGAGTCTATATTGACGTCGCATTTAAAGCAGTTCTAGGGCTATTGGCAACGGACCTCGTAATTTTGATCCACGGTCAATCAAAGATGGGACAAACAGTGGTTCAATTTTATTCTATTTATGTTTTGAAGATTATAAATTTATTTCGAATCTTTTACGTAACGAATATTTAAAAAAAATCATCAGATATGTTAAAAATATTGAAATAAAAACATTGCCAAAATTCTTTATAATAGAAGTAAACAGCTGTCTGTACTCGCTTTATATATGACATTTTATTTGTATTTATTTATCTTTATTACAACGCCTAACTCTAAAAATCATCTATTAAAATCATAAATGCAAGTAAAATGTCGATCAACTCTAATAAAACGTCTCGTGTTTCGTTAACGATGTGATTTATGAAGATTTTTCCACTGGAGCCTCTACTATCTGGATTTCAAACCGCATTGGAGGACCAACTCCTCAATTAAAATGTATACATTTTCCTATCTTTTTTTCCAGGAAGCTGAACGAAGTATTGGCATGGAAAATGTTAGCGTCCTCTCCAATCCATTAAGAGAAACGAAAGATTAGCAATAAACATATCTGATGCTGTATTCTACTTCAAGACGGTTTCCATCCATCTTCCTCATTAATTTTTTTCCTCTCCGAGTCTTGAAGTGCGATCGGATCAATCTTCTTTCCTTACACGCTTCACATGTTTGAAGATAGGAGTACCATTAGATGCACACTCTTAGAACCAGTTAATGATCTTTTACATGCTTTCAAGTGGCATATGAATGATTCGATTGGATGGGAAGATTCGGGTAATTGGTTTCAACATGTAGACTTTTATGGCTACAGCAATGAATGGGTGTTATGCATCGATAAATCTGAAAGTTCTAGCCACAACTACATATCGTTACAAATGCTTCAAAATCGAATGCCTGATGTAACCTTTTGTATGTGGTCTAAATCATATATGTTTAAATATTTTAATGTTCGAAAGATCAAATAAGCAACAAAAAATATCAGCAGTTTAGTGCAGATGTTCACTGTTTACTTTTATCTTGTTTCTTATTTTAGAACATGTTTAGTAGAAATATTTTTCTCTCTTTCTGTTCAATTCCTTTTTTAAAGAAATGAAATGGATTTGTAATGGCTAAATTAACTAAAAAGTTACCTGGCTTTAAAATTATAAGCAATTCTTGTATTATTTTTGATACACATTTTATATTAATTCATTATACGGATATTTGATACATTTACGTATACCTATATTTACATATATTTCAAATTTTATATTTAACATTGATTTATATACTTAATTTAAGTCTTAATTTTTGCATTATTTATTACTAACTTACTTTAATAATTAAAAACAGTTTTTAATTAAAAAGTTTCCTTCCATGTCTCACGCATTGTATAGAATTTATTCGCTTTTAATACCTTCCAACTATTTGCAGTGGCATTTTTTACGGCTAGAATGCCTACTGCAGAAAGTGTAGTATATTGAAAGAGTTCAAACGTCAAAGAATTTCTCTTAAGAGTTTAGTAGGTTTACACTTGTATTGAAAAGCAAAAATAGTAAAAAATTTTAAAATTTTATTTCTAATTGTTTATTTCGAAAATATTTTAATACACTCACTGGATAATATTTAAAACAGTTTAAATTTTACGAAATAAGTGCAGCGTTCCTAAATTATGTAGACATGTAAGATAAAACTCTTATAAATTTGTAATTTATTCAATCAATGTTAATTACATAATGATGCCCTATAATTATATTTATTTAAAATTTGCTTTTCATTTGAACCATTTCAATATGTGTGTGGTAACTTGTTTGGTTATAACAAATTTGATTTTCAGGATATATATATATATATGTGTATTAATATATATATATAGCTTACATTTTCTCTCTTTATATAATTGTTATTCAAAAAACATAAATGGACTTAACGGCTTCTATTTAAGTGCACCTTTATTTACTTTAAAAAAGTAACAGTCTTTATATCTATTTTACTAGCAGTTATACATTTTAAAGAGGTTATTTTAAGATAAGATAAATACATAATGAAAATAAATTTTTACATGTAATTTTAAATTTATTATGATTTTTCTTATAACTTAATTACAGTTTTTAATAAATACATTTTAATATTGATAACTTTTAACGCATGTTACATTTAGTTTTTTTTCTAAAGCATATTTTTTCAACAACAGAAATAACTAAATGTACATAAAAGTCAGCAATGGAAACTTTTTAATTTAATTCTGAATTTAAAAAATTCCAAAAACAATTTAAATATTTATACAATGCAAGTTACTTAAAAATATAACTTAAAAATAAACAATATTTGATAGAAATAAAAAAGCAAAATAAATGGCCCTTGAATATAACATCTCTTTTTCCTCGCCCAAACAGTTTTCTCTTTCATAGTTATATTCTTTACGTATAACAAGTTTGCAACATGGAAAGTATAGTTTTACTAGTGTTATCCTCGGAAATACAGTAAAATACGTTTAACGCGAAAACGCTTAAGACGAAATATTGGTTAACACGGATTAATACAACGCTCCCGACAAACTACTATGCTAAACACGAAAAAATTTCTCTTCTAGAAATGAACAAAATACCAGACACTTAATGAATTGTTTGAGAAAGTTTCTGTATTATTGGACTTTCCTACTGTATCATCGGTAGAATTCGTTGCTGTAGATGATGATAATGTGTGTACAGCCTCAATTATGGCAGACAAAGACATTTTGGAGTTCGTTCAAAGAGCTTAAAAATCATTCATACAGATTCCGGTGACGAAAATGAAAGGAATAATGGCTCTCCTGTTCCCACGTCATCGGAAAAGACAATGCTAAAAAAATATCAAATCATTTAAAAAAAACTCAATAAATGTTTTGTCTTTGAAAAAACTTGAAAATTTTGCATTAAATTTCATTAAGCTCTCGTGAATGCTTTTGTTTAATTGATTTTTATTAAATACATGTATATATACATATCTATACAATTAAGATGTACTCTAATTAACTTAATTTTGCTAAATATATGTTTCTATTTGCAATATCCTTTAACACGAAAAAATATTTTAGTCCCCTTAGTTTCGTGTTAAACGATTTTCACTGCATATTACAAAAGTTAGGGCGATAAAATCGATGCTAAGTCAAAATAAGAAAAAGGCTGCAATAAATGTATATTAAATTTCACAAAATTTCAAACAAAAAAATTAAAAGATTTTCCTAGTAAATATTTTTTTATAAGATCGTAACAGCATTTTATTGAATGTACCGTAAAATCCGGCGTATAACCCGCACCGGTGCATAACGCGTACCTATATTTTCAAACATATTTTTTTAAGTTTTAGGTATATTCGCCATATAACGCGAGCACCTCCTTCTTTACAAAGAAATCTGAAATATTAGTATACATTGTTCTTATGTTTTGAAGTCCCTTATTCGAGGTATTATCGCAGACTTTTGACAAAATAGCTTTCTTCTAGAACTACATCTCTTTTAGTTCATAAGGCATGTCAATTCGATACATGAAAAAGTAAAAAAAAAATTATGCTCATCTATTTTGTTATTTCTAAAGCTATCGTTTTTATACCCGGTGTATAATGTGCACCCTTTAATTTCGATCTTATTTTTGGTGTTAAAAGTGCGCGTTATACGCCGGATTTTACGGTAAATTATAAGAAAAATTCACAGTAAAATGACTTTAAATTGTACAATTCTTTGTTTGAAACGGTAAGTCCAATCTTTATTTGTCACAATTTACAGCTATGTTTCTGAAACTCGCAAGTAAATATCCAGAGAAAATTGTTGCCTCACATTATACTTAATGAATGGATATTTAGAGAAAATTACTTCATTGACAATAACAAATTAACCGAAATATTTTCTCCCTCCCATTTTCTCCTTGGAATAAGGAGTATGGCACATTTTGAGAAATGCCGGCCGCTCCAGGAATGCGTGGTAATGAGGCAGAATTCGAAGCCGTTTGACGCTTAGCATCTTTTTAAACGACACGAGAATTAATTATAATTAGGATAATAGCACTATAATGCTGCCATTTTAGGAAGTGCTAAAATAATTAGTTGAACATTAATTACTTAACTAAAGTGACAACTTGTTTGGCGTATTAATTTCTGACAAATGGCTAATTTCTTTTTGGCTTGACAATGAGTTGTTCAGTATAAGAGAGAAAGACAAAAGGCCAGAGAATTGTGTTTTGAAAGTATCTCATTCATATTAAGATCTATTTTATGTATTTTCACATCGATAAATTAATTAAAAACATTTTCTTATTTATTTATCACAAATTGATAAGACCCACTGGCGTAGTTAGTCCCAAGAAGGTCTTGAATCAAAATTCCTTGGGGGCCCATTTTTGGAAATGGGAGCTTTGTTAATGGGACTATTGCTAATATTTTAAGAGTTGTACTTATGCATGTTGGGGCCCCATATCATTGATACGGTGGTAGCTACGCCCGTGATAAGACCCACAACCAGTGGCGCACCCAAGGGGGGGGGGTCCTGGGGGCCCGCACCTCCCCTCCCAAATTCTTGATTTTTTTTTCGATTGATTATAATTCTAAGTATATAGTACGCAAAAATTTAATTATTTGTTATTAATGATTAATTTTATTAATTAATGCTAATTATTTATTCAATAACTAGTTTTTTACTGTGTTTTGTTCCCGAAAATCGACGAAATGAAGAAGAGCATGATACAAGAATGGTGAATTTTTGCCCCCGGGCGGCCCCCCTCCCTTGAAAAATTCCTGTGTGCGCTACTGTTCACAACCAAGTAGTAGAAAAGATAGAATAGTAGATTAAATAGTTATACTAAGAGTTGATTCGACTAACAACCTTTTAAAAAGTATAAGGAATCATTTTAAAAATGTGATTTTTCTGTATTAATGTCTGGAAACTTATATAAAAGTTAAATTTGAGCTTTTTTTTCCAAAAAGAATTTATACTAGCAATACTCATTTCAAATATTATGAAACGTAAATAGTAAAAAATATTAAAAATTGAAAATTTTATTTGTGCTTTTTAGTTAAACACCAACTGATTCCAATTATTTTAAGTAGAGGACGTCTAAGTGGCTAATTTCTTTGCACTTCCGCAAGTTTTTATAAACTCTAAAAATGAAAGAACTTAGTGAAATGAATATAAATACCAGATATATGACTTATATAAGTCCATAATCCTCAAACATAATTTAAATAATATTCCATGGATGTGTATGACATATTGCCAGTGGCGTCTTATGATTTCTTGATGTCATG
>BMAV01002554.1:1448365-1467181 GCA_019973955.1 Trichonephila inaurata madagascariensis | reverse complement strand
CAACTGACAGAACATTTAGCTAGTAGTGTATTGTTTTTATTACAGTAAATATAAAACTGAGTACGAAGTTCACTTATATATTTTAGCATGATTAGACAAATGAACAAACCTCAAATGTATATTACTCCTCCGTTTTTGTTGAAGCATCCCTCTTAGACAGAAACTCTTAGATCAAAATACAAAATTAAATTTTGTACTTTCATAAACTATTTACTTCTAAAGTGTGTAATATAATTTAAAATTTTTGATGAAAAAGTACATAAACATTAAACCAAATGATAGTCAGATATATTTGCCCTAATCCAAAAAGTTGCCATTGATTTTTAAAGAAATACTTAATATCCTGATTCCATTTAATGATATTCATTATACATCCACAGAAATCGAATGAAAATAAAAAGAACAGTAAAATAAACAAGAAAAGAAAGACAAAAAGTGAGCTTCGACAGGTACTCATTAAAAGAGATTCTCCATCTAAACAAATTTCCTAAGTTATCGATCAAAAGAGTGGCTAAAAGCCTGAAAGACCGAAGGGTTCGTTTTACGGCCCCACCCTTGAACAGCGGAGGTAGCTTCTTCTTCGGTCATTCGTGTCATCTCACCTTAATGATGTTATGCGGTCAATCTACAAAGAACGGATATGTCACACCCACAGTGGAGAAGGCCCTTCATGTACACTTAATAACCTTTCGAAGAGTTCATGAGCAGAGATCGTTAAAAATTGCTTCATGAGCTTTAAATGTGTGTAGTGCTATGTGATGAATCAAAATTGAAATTAAGATTGTTCTATTTCAATTTATTCTGCTTTTCTGATTACTCTTAATATTAAGGTGACCAATTTTTTTACAATGAAAAGGCGGACAAAAAGTTTAAGAAAAAAGTAAATCGCAAATAAATGAAACATTTTGTTAAGTTAAACAAAAATACACAAAAATTATGTTTACATCCCTTTTAATTATATAATTAAAGGAATATTTTTCCATTGAATGAATTTTTTTTGTTTTGTTTTTTGTTAATACATCATTTTCTAACAAAATACTGGAAATATATATATATATATATATATATATATATATATATCGGAGCAAGAAATATTCTTCTTATTAAATTTTACTGTGAGTGCTGCAGCTAAAGTATCAACATTCAATTTTGATTTCTCACTTGTCCAAAAATCATTGCCAAATGAAAAAAACTCTTTCAGCTGCTGCATTAGTTCCAGGGCAACACAACGTAAATTCAACAAGAAAAACTAAATTTTCATATGGAATGGTTAAAAATTTCCACACAGAGCCATTTTTTTATCACTTTCAATATATTGATTTTCCCATTGTTGCAATTTATCCGTGTTTAAATCTTTAAATAATACAGAGATAAACAGATTAGTTGTAAAATATTGAAAAGAGAAGGACAGTTGGGAGGACACATCTTGAGGAAGGACAGAGTCTACCAAAGGAGGACTGTCCTCCCTAAAGGAGGTGAATGGTCACCTTATTAATATGTAATATAGTTTTGAAAGCAAATTTCTTGTAATTACACTGTTAAGGATCTCCAGAATATAGTGGTGTTGTAGTAAATAAATATTATGGTACTTTTCCGTTTAGCCGGCGCAAATCTCGTCAAACAGGCTTTATTGGCAAACACACACTACACAATGTTTTAAATATTGGTTCTCGTTGGATTTTCATCTATTTTTGATTTATGATGAAAAAGACGTTACTAATAAGAAAAGACTCCGACTTGTTTTGAAAATCTGGTGGTAAAAGGCTACCAGCGGGAATATTTCTTTTGGGGTCGGTTATATCATGTTCGCTGACTTTATCATTTGCGCCGGCGTAAAAGAAAAGTCCCAATATTACTTATTATTAAGATGACCACACATTTTTTTTACAATGAAAAGGAGGACGAAAAATTCAAGAAAAAATTACAGTTTAAATATATGAAACGTTCTATTAATTCAAACAAAAATGCGCTAATTACGCTTACATTCTTTTTAACTATTATCTTAAAAAACTATTTTTTCCATTGAATGCTTTTTTTTGTCAACATATTATTTTCTAATATATCGGAAAGTTCGGGCAAAAAATATCCTTCATACTGAATTTTATGGTAAGCACTGTAGCTAAAATAATAACATTCAATTTTAATTTCTCACTAGTCACTTCATAAAAATCATTACCAACTGAAAAAAACTCTTTCAACTGGTGCATTAGTTCCAGGGCAGCACAACGTAAATTCATCAAGGATAATTACATTTTAATATGGAATGTGTTCATTTTTAAAATGATTTAAGTAATTTCACTCATATTTTACCATTTTCTTAGCATGTTGATTTTTCAATTGTTCTAATTTATAAAAATTTAAATGTACATTCATTCTTCTTTCTACTTCAAACAGACAATTGTCATCCATTTTAATATCAGGCATTTCTTTCGATAAAAACTCAACGTAATTTTCTATATCTGCCCACTTTACTTGAGACCAAGTTAAAAAATACCATTGAAAAGTTATTTCCTGTGATATTTGTTTCAGACCATTCTTTGACATTTTGGAAACATATTTGGTTCATCTTTGAAAACAGAGATTAACAGATCAGTTTTAAAATATTGAAAAGGAAGACACTTTTCGAGGAAGGACAGAACTTATAAAAGGAGGACTGTCCTCCCTAAAGGAGGACGATTGGTCTCCTTATTAATATGTAATATAGTTTTGAATGCAAATTTTTTGTAATTACACTGTTAAGAATCTTCAGAATATAGTGGTGTTGTAGTAAATAAATATTATGGTACTTTTCCGTTAAGCCGGCGCAAATCTTGTCAAACTGACTTTATTGGCAACAACACACAATACACAATGTTTTAAATTTTGGTTCTCATTGGTTTTTCATCTATTTTTGACTTATGATGAAAAAGACGTTACTAATAAGAAAAGACTACGACTTTTTTTGAAAATCTGGTGGTAAAAGGCTACCAGCGGGAATATTCCTTTTTGAGGTCGGTTGTATCATGTTCGCTGACTTTATCATTTGCGCCGGCGTAAAAGAAACGTACCAATACTACTTATTATATACCACAACGCACTTGTACTGCAATCTAATTTGGAATTATTTTTGTTGCCACTGATTGTTTCAATCCATTACATTAAATTACAAGTGGGTTTGAAGTTTTTAAATTTTGCTTATGTAACGATAAATCCAAATACAATAGCATTTGAATTGATAAGTTCATTAACTAATTATTAATTAATAATTTTATAAAAGTAGCAAAGAAAAACAACGCATTAGCAGTAATTTGACTACAACATTACATTCACAAAATTAACAGTTTTATGGAGGAATTCATTATTCTGCTCAAATAACAGTTTCTACGCAAATCAAAAGTAAAATTGAAAGCTTGAACCGTTCGAATACCTAGTTTTCCGATATAGAAAGTAGAAATTTCTAAAGGCGCTAATTATGTACAAATGTATTACATGGAAATTTCATACCTCATTACTTCAGTTAAGATTCATACTCTTAATTTTGAAAAACTTTTCATAAGAATGGAGTCGGAAATTTACCCATTTTATAAAATAATTGAGCACAATTAGACTTTTAATTAGAAAAATTCTGAATAAAACTTTTAAACCATTATAAATACTTTTGTGTCTTATAGGTCAGGTTAAATGTTTCCATAGATTTCTGTTGTCAAAAAAATAAAACTGTACATATCAAGTAAAGTACAGTAAAAAAATACCGTTTCATTGCTCCTTAATTCGGAACAAGACGTAACTCAAATTCAAAAATTGGAGGGGTGAGGGAATAAAAATTGTTTTTCTATTCCTAATCAAGGACAAAATAAATGTAAATTAACAAAAACTTGGGGCATTTTAAAGCTATTTCTTTAAGCAGCCTCTAAACCAGTGGTCGGCAACCTTTTAGGTGTAGCGTGCCAAACCAATCTGCCAATCTGATTCAGCGTGCCACACAGAAGTACGTTTCTTAAGCAATTCAATTCCCACGAAAATGCATTCAGAGTCCGAGAATAGAAGCTAATAGTATAGATATTTACAGTTTTATTTTTATTTGCAACATTTAAAGCTATTTCTTAAAATTAAAAAAATAATAATAAACAGCATAAAATATAAATGTTTCTTCAACAAAAATTTTAAAAAATTAAAATTGTACATATATTACGTATTTTTTAAACATATTTATTAAAATAAGAAACGTACAACATAAAATATAAGTATTTCCTTCCATTATAGTTAAATAAAAAGGTAAATAAAAATTTTAATGCGAACCTAGTGCTTGCACTGCTCTACTTCCATATTACAAAACCAGGGGTATAATTTGTGACTTTCAATTTAATATGATTTTGAGCATTCAGCTGTTAAATAATTTCTTTGCTGTATCAAAATATTTTTCATATGAGGAAAATTTTTTTACTTAGATTTGCAGAAACTAAAGTGGAAAGCAGAGTACATGCACTTTTCTCTCTTCAGACAAATAAATCTCTCCAGCAATGGCATTCAATAATTTACAAAATAGATGTAAATTTATCTTAAAAATTATCTTCCAGATTTTTTCGTAATTCCATAAATGTCCATAATTCTAAAGATGTTTGTCAAATAAGGTCCATTACAAATTTATCAACATCTATCCACACAAAAACTGACAAATTTGTTGAGTAGAGCAGAGTGCCACTGAGAATTATACCACGTGTCACACGCGTGCCCTAGGTTGCCGATCCCTGCTCTAAACAGTTATAAATATAAAGTAAAAAAGTCCTTGGCATATATGTAACAGCAAACGTAAAGATAATATTTGACCTAGACTTTTTTTAAAAACAGTAATAGTGCTTAGTATTAATCATTCATACATTATTTTGTATGTAATGTTTTATGTTTCGATTAATGGCTCCTCAAATAGTTGTGGATGAGAAATTTGCTATGTAGTCAACACAGCCTCACTGGCTCACAAGTTATTGTTTTATGTTGACAATCTAGTAAAAAGTACTTTGCAGTAATGCTTGTGTGTTAAAACTGCAATCACAATAAAGACAAAAAAAATTGAGACAAAACACTGTCTGAGAGCATCCGGTTTGGAAAGCTCTTACATATATAAACATATAAGTGTTATGTCTTCAGTTTGTTGATGATAGGCAGAATCTCAGAATTATGAAAAGATATTATTCAGTAACGCAGAGTAAAAACAGAGCAAGGGCACAAGAAATAAAAAATAATGATAAACACATCAGGTTTAAAAGATTTACTTTTTAGAGTCGCCTTGAACTGTTAGTAATTTGTGTGAGCTTAGAGTTTCTCATGATAACCACCAATCTATTCCTGTATTGTAAGCTAACAGCAATCTTGTTTTTTAATGATTCAATTGGATCAAACAATTGATCTCTGTGACTACTTAATTCTCTTTGGATTCAAATAAATCTTTTACGGCGAATTCAACACAAAGTAGTTTATATTTCTTTTCTTTTTCTTGTGTTCTGCTTTAATAATTGGTGATCTCAGTAGTGTATACAAACTGCTTTTATGGGAAGGAGGGTTTATTTTAAAAAAACACGTATACGAAAGGCCCCAATTGTGGTTGTGTATTGTAGCTGAATCCCCCCCCCCCTTGTGCATACCACTGGGTGATCTTGAGAAAATAAAATGATACAAACCCACACATCGCTCCCCACTCCCCCCCCCCCCCCATAAAAAACCCAGGGGGGGGGGCGGGGGGCACATAATTCTACCTTCGGAGATGTCCAGATGAAAAAAATATTTTCAAAGCACAAATGTAATGAAACTAGCTGCATGGCCCGGCTTTGCACGGGCTTTCTCTTTCCCTCATGTCGCTAGCAATTATGTGTGTGTGTTTTTACGCGTGCAATGTGTGAGTGATTTCTAAAATTATTTCATTAAATTTCCCTTTTTCGAAATTTGTTCCACATATTTTCGATTTAAGACAGGTTTTTCCCCCTCTCTCTAGCCCGGCATAACACGGGGGTTTTTTTTAGTGTAAAATTATTGCTCCCTCTTCCCCTCCAACCTCACACATAAGATATAGCTTCAAATTTCTATGTATGACTTTTAAAAAACAATATTGCATTAGTTAAAAAATTATTAATGTGAAGGAATAAAAAAGAAAACGATTCTAATGTTAGTAAAACACAAAAAACTTTCATGATTTTTTTAATAATAGTTAGTTTCTAAGAAACTAAAATAATATATAATAAATTTCAGATTTTCATGAATCAATCAATCGTTATGCATAGTTAGCTTAAAAATGTCACTGAAATGTATTTTTATCCAAAATAATAGACGATGTACTTTTAATTAACAAATAATTAATATAGTAATGAAATAATAGAAATAATTTTTTTAATATATATATATATTAATTAAAATCCATTTTCTATAAGTAATAAATAAAAGAAAAATTTACAGATAGCTATTGAAACGATTGCTTTTTTTTAATGCTTGAATAAACATTATATATATATATATAAGTTATAAAAAAAACAGTATGGGGGAAAGCGTAGATATATATTTACATGTACTGAAAAAAAACATTCAAAAAGGAAAAAAAACTATCTGATAAAAACATTTTGATATTTTATTTAAATTTCATAGTATGAACGCTTAAAATAGTGTAAATAATTTATATCAGGAAGTGTAATATATTAATATTACTTTTTGTTGTATTTATTTTATGTTAAAATCTTGCCACCACTTCTCCCTTCGAAATCTAGTTTTATTATGAAATAAAAAAAATAGTGATTACACTGATGAATGGAATAAATTAAAAGCGAGAGCGCACTGAGGCATGGCGTAGACAAAACAAAAGGGATAAAAAAGATAAATGAATGCTGTCACGGGCTTTTTTGCAAATGGCAGAATTTTTTCCTACTTTCTTGACAATTGTCGTTATATTTTGAAAACTTCTCACAATATCTTTATAAATTATAGACTATGTGTTATTCTGATTTATAAGCTATATTATTGTTAAGTTTCATTTAAATCCATTCTGTTGTTTTTACGAGAAAGACTGCCAAACAACCTCACAAACTTTCGCGTTTATAATATATATTAGGATGTACATTGTATTGCATATCTCTCAAATTTTTTTAAGTATCACATTTACCATTACTTGTTTTGGTATTTTTTCCGTTTCGCAGGCGCAAATCTCGCCAAGTTGGCGTCATTGGCAACAACACGCGAATGCACATAAAAATATTAATAAATATTAGTTCTCATTGGTTTTTCATCCATTTTTGTTATATTTTTAAACAGCCATTAATGATAAGAAAAGACCACGACTTGTATTGAAATTGTGGTGGTTAAAGGTTACCAGCGAGAATATTCCGTTTGGCGTTAGTTGTACTGTTGGTTGTGTTTGGTCGCCGGCTAAACGGAAAAGTACCCTTGTTTTATTTTAGATAAATGATGCGCTTATTTTTTTTATTCAACAATGCAAAAAGAATCTTCTACATTTGACGCTGACAATTTGAAAAGCAGAAGTCTTCCTATCTTAGAATGTAGGACACAATAGCACATTTTGATTATCAAAGGAAGTCTTTATTATAGGCTGAAAAGGCTTAGCAATGTACTAAATAATTTTTTCCCTTACAAATAGCCTATTCAAAAAGAAATATTGTAACATTTTTGTTTCACTCTGAACTATTTTACAAATTTTAAATTAAATGTTATTGTGATAGTTCTCTTCTATTCTAAACAAGCTTCTAGTTTTGATACGTTTGTTTTATATTGTTTATCAATATTGACTGACATTCATTTACAATTTCTTAATTATGTTAAATTTTCTTTTCATCTAAATTTTCTTTCAAATAACAAATTGTAAATTTTGTATGCAAAAGGACTACGAGTATCTTATGTACTAAAAAAATTCAGAAGTAACTGAAATAACACATTTTTAAAAAAAATGTTTCCGAAATTACTGGAATAAGGATGAAACTCTGTAACACCCCAAAGCATCAATCACTAAATGATTTTTTTTCAATTTTTCAAATATTGCGAGCTGAATTTGAATTTTTATTTGGGAGGGACTTCGTAATTTCAAACCCTGATCAAGTGATGAGGTCGGCATCTGACCTGGTATACCACTTTTCAAACTAAGATTAGATTAGAAACATCAGCTTATTGTGTTAAAAACATTAAACAACAAAATTGTTTTCTCTTGTTGGAAATACCGTATTTATTCGAATCTAAGCCTCACCCTAAATTCTCAATAAGTTTTTGTAAAAAATAAAAAAAAATAGTGTAAAATGTTTTATCGATAATCCAATTTTAAGGAATTTAAAATGAGAGCTAATAAGAAGGGAATTAGTTATTTTACCGAAAAAAAACTTTTAAATACACATATGAATCTGTAATTGCTCTAATTGCCCCATCCAACAAATTTTTTCCCTTCCATTCTAAGCCGCACCCGATTTTCAGTAGTATTAACATTGGGAAAAAAGTGCGGCTTAGATTCGAGTAAATATACGGTGCATTCATTTTAATATGATTTTTTACTTCAAGTTATTTAATAATGCCAATGATTGGTATGGTTTAAATTCATTTAGTTTTGTATTCGGAATAAGTGAATCAAATTATTTTAATACAAAAAATTCCTTAACAATGAATTTTAGATTTATGTTTTGAATACATGTAAAATTGAAATACTAGATAATCGGTTATATATACTCTAGGCTTTTAGTTATTATGTTCTTCCCAAGAAATTCAAAATTTCAAAATGTTTTGTATATAATATAAATTTATTTTAATATCGTTTTTATAAGAATTCCAATTGAACAAGCAAAAAAATTTTGCACTTGTTTCTTTTCTTAGCTGCGCGGAAGAACTCTGTATAAGTTATTGTTTTTAGACCAGAATCACAGTGATTTACATGCTTGGAGAATCACTGAGCTTTACATGCTTTCTTAATAAATAATATCGCTCCGTTTAAAAATCATGATGAGATGTTTCACACAGGGACGTCTTAAGGCATGGCCCAACTGGACCATCTCGTTTCAGCCTTAATAAGATCACAATTCAAATAATTTCAACGGTCAATTGTTGTTTCCGTTCATATTCTCCAAAACACTGGGAACTTCGGATGATATATCAACTGGCTACATACGATGACCGTCGTCCACTTATTACTCGAGGCCGTCGGCCTTTCACCATACACCATCATTACTCATTCAGTCAAAAGGTGGCAGTCGATCCAGCCGGTTTGTGCGATTGTAAGTTACACACATTTATTTGTTTCGGTTTATTGTTTATACGAGTTTTTGACAACGTATGCTGTGTACTGTCTACTTTTAAGGGTCATAGATGGGGCCTATATTTGAGTAGAGGCCCAGGGACTACTTTTGCCAAGACCTCAAGAAGTCTTGAGACTTCCCTGGTTTCACATGGGAATTACCATTTAAAAGGAAAGATAAAACCTGATTAGAGAATTTTGGATGCAATACGTTTTTGTCTGTATTAAAAAAAGACCTCATTTTTAATGATAAAGAGAGAGCCTAAAAATTATCAGATCTTGGCCTTAATGGTACGCCACGAAAATCATTGCTTTTGTGGTTTCATTTTTATTTCAGCGGTATTGCCATTCTTCTATTAAATAAAGTTTATCTGTTAGTATATCATTTTAAGGAAGTAATTTTTTTTTTTATTATAGTGTCTGTTATTATTTTTTAAAATGTGATCTCCTAGCTTAACTTTATAATAATTTCAAGGAAGAAACTTCTTTTCCGTGTATTTTGCGGTTTAGAGTCTATATATATATTCTGGCTCTCTCTCTCTCTAGAATTCAGATCAAGGTTGACAGAATTATAACTGAATTTCAAAAATGTTAAAATAAAAAAAAAATTCAAATTTACTCCAAATGAGAGAAATTATTAGTAAAGTTCCTTAGTATTTATAGAGCTTTGAAAAACTACTTTTTTTACGATATATACAGGTACAGTTTTTGGTTTTCAAGCCGCTATTTATCCTGAAGATCGATTTATTATGTATGTCGTGCTACGAAGCAACACAGGAGCTACTGGCTTCAAATTTCGTAATTTTATGCAGTGAGGACGGCACCTGAACTGAAACCCCGCTCTCCAAACTTCCCCACTGCGAAATCGTGGATTTTGAGCCTCAAAAGACAAAACGCGTGCATCACTATAGCGAATCTTTACTGATACCAGAACTCAATCTCTTGAATTTATAGAAACAACACCAGCCAAGAAGTCGAGACAATGATCACTCAGATACCACAGCCACATATTTACTGAAAAATATAATTACTATTTAATCACTGCGTATAAAATATGATTAATTCATGGTATTTGTTTGATTTATAATTCTACTGTATGTCGCAAATGGAGAATAGCAAAATATAGTTTTAGCACATCATGTTCAAATGATATCCAAGACACATATACAGTATTTTCTTTTTTTTTTTAAATTACAGTCGAGCCTCTATATAACGAACCTCTATATTGCGAATTTTTCAATACAGCGAACTTTTTCCTAGAACCTTGAACATTTCACGATTTTCTTCCAAAAATAACCTTTCTATAACGAAGTGTACTTTCTATCTAACGAACTTTTTCTTCCGTGATTCAATTTTTGTTCCCGCATTTTTTAAGGTATTACTGTAAAAATTTCAAGTTATTTTCTCTTTAACACACATTTTATGGTGGTCATAAATCTTGAATTGGTTTTATTAGATCCTAACTAGCCGAGAGCAATATTCTGGCCGTTTCATACATGAAGTGCAACCTTTAACCTCCTTTGCCCAGTTCACTAGAAGCATCTTCGATATCCTCTTTCACCCTCAGTGGAATTGTCACATGTCCCCGTGTTCTAATTATAAAATAATGTATGTTAAATACTACTTGTATGCTTCAAATTATAAAATGCCCTTAAAATTCATTAATTTTAGCATAAAAGTATTTTCTTAATAGTGAAAATACAGTGAATTCTCCGACATTCTTTTTTCTTGTTTTCCTTGCAGTTTTTCTTTATTTCTTTCTTTTTTTGATGGGTAAGATATATAAAACAAACATATATTAATTTTAAAAAATGTGTGAATAATTACTTTTTTTAATTTATAGTGTTTATTTATGAATTTAAAATTTGTTTTATGTGGTTTATAAAGTACACTGCTGGCCACCGTAAATGCAACACCCTGAAGGAAGCATGAAAATAACATGAAATTTACAACATGCATTAGCGAAGGTGAGATATGCAAATGATTCGAATTTCAGTGCAGACACACATCACGCACGCCTGTGGCGCCACCTCAAAGCGCTATTTAAGGCTTGGAGATTTCGACAATTTCAAGTTCGACAATTGTGTTTTTCTTGTGGTTTTTTCAAAAAACGATCCGTTAGGTCTAGTAGAAAACAGCGATCAGCTTTTGATCAAGTATCCGAGTTAGACAAAGGATGGATAGTGGCCTACCGAGATTGTGGATTATCTTTCATTGAAATCGGTAGTCGTGCTGGACGAAACCAAACAACTGTAATGCGGATATGTGACCGTCGGATGCAGGAGGGTACGGCGGACCGACGTGGTCGATCGCATCCATCTCAGTGCCCCACTTCACGTGAGGACAGGCAAATTGTGTGCATGGCAGTGACGGATCGCTCAGTCACATCACGAACCAAAGCACAGCGCATTGAGTCTGTAACGCATCATTCAGTATCTACGCGTACCATTTGACGCCGTTTACAGCAGAGTGGTCTGTCCGCAAGACGCCCATTGCTTGGTCTACCCTTGACGCAGAAGCACAGACGTCTCCGCCGCCAATGGTGCGATGAAAGAAGGATGTGGGCGGTAAAAGGGAATGAAGTTGTCTTTACTGATGAGTCACGCATCTGTCTGCAACACCGCGATGGTCGGATTCGAGTCTGGAGACACCGTGGAGAGAGGATGCTGAACAGCTGCGTTATGCACCACCACGCTAGTCCTGCACCGGGTATTATGGTATGGGGTGGTATTGGATATCACTCTCGCACTCCTCTAGTATGCATTGCCGGTACTTTAAACAGCCAGCGCTACATCTCCGAGGTGTTGGAGCCAGTTGTCCTTCCTTACCTTCAGGGCTTGGCTACAGCCATATTTCAACAGGATAATGCGTGACCACACGTGGCACGCATTGTCCAAAGGTTCTTCGTCAATCACCAGATTGAATTGCTTCACTGGCCGGCTCGCTCTCCGGATCTTTCGCCGATAGAAAACATGTGGCGCATGGCTGCTCAACGATTGGCCCAGATTATAATCCCAACTGCCACACCACATCAACTTTGGCAATGTGTGGAAGCTGCTTGGTCTGCTGTACCTCAAGAACACATCCAAAGTCTTTTTGAATCAATGCCGAGGCATGTGGCAGCGGTGATCTCCAACAATGGCGGCTACTCTGGCTACTGATTCTGGTAGGAACCACACTTCACAGAAGTCTATAAATTTAATCATTCGATACTTGGTCAACATGTTATCTACAAAATAAATTTTGTTGTGCTATCTCTTGTCTTTCTTGGTGTTGCATTTACGTGTGGCCAGCAGTGTATATTAAAAAATGAGCCTCTATGTAACGAATTTTCCGTACAACGAACTTTTTTCTGGAATATAGCGACTTAGTTATATAGAGGTCCGACTGTAGTTTCCTCACCGAGGCTGTATATTGATAGTTAAGACTTTCTAATAGCTGTTAGTAATATGAGAGAGAGAGAGAATATTGAGGACCTGCTTTTAGATTCAGTTAAAGTAAATTGTGTAACATAATTATATGTAAAACATAATTATATTTTTACGAAGAAAGATGTTATGAATGTATAATAATAAGAGTAGAGATGAATGAAATAGTTTTAATCAGAGACGTCTTAAGGCATGGGTCAACTGTTCCCGGGCCCAGGGCCACGTTTCTTTCTCAACTCTGTCTTAATAAGATCATGATCTGGATAATTTTAATGTGATAAAATATTATTCCCCTACATATTCTCCGAAAAACAAGGAATTTCAAACTGCGTGTCAACTGGCAAAAGTGGTAAGACTGTATTATTATGTGATGACCATTGTCCATGTCTAGGCGCAGGCCTAATACCATAAACAATCATTCAACTCATTTAGTCAAAATTCGGCCATCGGTCGAGCCAGTTTGTGCTTAGGTTTTTGCGATTGTGAGTCGTGCACATTTATTTGTTTCAAATTACCATTTGAACGAGTACTTGACAATGCATGCTATATACTGCCTACTTTTAAAGATCTCAGATAGGGCTTACTTTTGCTTAGGGGCCTAAGGAATTGAAGAGTCTTAAGACATCCGGGGTTATAATAGAAAAAGAATACTTAAGTTATACTATGCATATGTACGACATTAAAATGACACTTACTGGTATTTCAGTTGCATTAAGGGCTTACGTGTATTATTTTGAATTCATTGCTTAAGTTTATTTTTCAGAATGAATTCATAAAACAAATTTTTCTCACTGTAAATCAACTCTTAGAAGACACATTATCTTCTTATTTTCATTTCTTTCATATTCATTTTGAGCATAAACATTATTAATGTTGAAAGTAATCTTATTTTCACCTGACTTGTATGAAATACATTTCAAAAACATCTAGAAAAATAGCAATTATGAACTCAAAATATGCTAGAGATATATAAAAGTGTCATGAAATTTTTCATGACAAAAGCAATTTATCTTATTCTTAAATGAAGTTAATCCATCTAATCCTTTTTGGAAGCCATCATTGCTACCTTAAGGGGGAAAAAAAACTCGACAAGGCCGTGACGCGCTTAAGCTTAATGATTTGTGAGTGTGTGTTCAACCTGCACTTCTTAACTCAAATATTTAGTTTTGATATCTTTAAAAGCAATAATCTCGCCCATCTTTTTAACTCCTGACCCGTGCCATCAAAATATTGAAAGCATTGGTCCCTAAAATAATATTCGTATCACGAGAGGTGGGATTGCCAAGTGTCAATTACAGAAGGTGCGAAAGCTTGGAGTATTGACACAAGTCGTGTGTATTTTAGCTGCTGATTTCGATGACTCTTGAAAGGAGATTTGATTAAGAGCTTCAAAGAAATATGATGAGTTTCGGTTTTTGGGTTCTTCTATATTATTTTCTTTAGGTCAAAAAAATATTTCAAAGCGTTTTTAGGATGCCGCGGATCTTGACTATGAACTAAATATCCCGACGGAATTTTTTGCAAGAGGAATCACTAGAAGAGTTTCTGAACTTGAAATGTTATTTTTTAAGAAATACAAATGACCTCTAAAAAAGTAAATGAAAATATAAAATGATTTTGATTTTTTTTTCTATAATTCTTTTTAGACTAATTTATATTATTATTAAGTAAAATGTTTATTAATTTAAAAATTAACTTATCAAATGTGTTTGCCTAAGATTTTTTTGTAACTGAAAGAAAAGTGTTTATGTGAGTGAAACCCCAAACTTAGTTACAAGTACGTGTATACCAGGGGTCGACAACCTTTTTGCTGTGATGCACCACACCAGTCAACCAATACGATTCAGGGTGCAGTACAGTAGTAAATATTTGAAACAATTCGATTCCCGTGGCAATGTCTGTATATGAAAATTCCTTCAACATAAATCCAAAGTTGAAATTGTACATATATTTTGTATTATGTATCTTTTTTAAACGCGCGCGCGTAATTATTAACATAAGAAATAAACAACAAAATATAAATATTCCTACAATATATATTGTTAAATACTTTAATGCAAACCTTTTGCCTCTGCACCTCTTTATTTTATATCGCAGTGTCAGGGGTATAATTTTTAACAATATATTTAACACGATTTTGAATGCTCAGTTGAGTCCGCTAAGAAGTTATTGAAAATTTGTAGACTCAAAATATTTTTCAAGATTTGTTCGCATAGATATGTTGAACCAAAAGCGGAAAGCAGAGCTCATGTATATATATATATATGTATAATTTTCTCTTCAAACTCTTAAATCTCTCCAGAAATGCCATCCAGCAATTTAAAATATATATCGACAGTGGCGTAACGTACACCCTCGCATCACGGGGAGGGGACAGGATTCTAAAGGGCACAAAACCTGACTGTCGCCAAGTACGGCTGGGGACCCAAACCTGACTTTGTAGGAGGCCCTAATATTCTCCGTTATGCCGTTGGCTATCGATTTATCATTAGAGTGTCACTAAGAATTGTACCGCGTGCCAAAAGTGGCAAGCGTGCCATAGGTTGCCGATCCCTGGTTGTTTACTATAACCACTACTGCTAGAACCAGAATATTTAAACCTTTTTAAAGTTAAGAAAGTTCAATACAAAATAATGATAGTGTATTAAACATACTAACAAAAACGTGATCAAACACATAATTTCTAAAATTATCAAACTTTAACCTTGAATGTAATACCTATAGTTCAATTGCCGAAAAGGTTAAGTGATCTATGTGATCTTGCGTGCAAGTTTCTATAATGAAACAATAGTTCAAATATTCAGTTCACGGAATCGACTGGATCACATTCTAAGAAATTTTGTAAATTGGGAGCATACCTATTTTTCACCAATCACTTGCTCGATGAGTTACATAATTGAATGTTTTCTATGACTTTTTTCTCTTCTGTAAATCACTTACATCTGAAATTTTCAAAGAACATGTTATTATCTCTGGCAGTGGGTACTCAATAAGGCACTATGAGTCACGAAGTTTGGTTTTAAGCAATATATCCGTCTATTTTTTAAACCTATATTTCTATACTTAAATCATCGGAGACGGGATAAAATTTTCTTGGTTGCGTTATAAAAAAAAGTCTCTCTCTCTGTCTTCATTTCTTAGAAATAATCTCATCAAAGTTTCAAATATATTTTACTTTTTTTTCCCTTTAAGGCACTAATTTACTGTTTTTATAGTTTGCATGAGTTTTGGCTATTATGTTATACCTTGGGAATAACGATATATAAGAGAATAATTACCCCATTATTTTAATATGCAACATTTTCTGAAACAAATCCAGTACCTTATACAAAATTTATAAAAGCGAAAGATAATTTACACAATATTAATACATCATTATTTCCAATTTTAACTATAGTTATATGACTTTAATTAAATTTCTAGTATAATTTACTGTTAGCTACTTTTATAGTTTTTCACAAAAGCATAATATTAAAAAAAAAGTTCAACCCATCCACGACTAGGGGAAATATTTCCCCCCTTTTAAAATTGGTGATTGTCGTATTTAATTATTACTTTATCTACATTTTTACACAGAATTTCAAAACAGAACATACGCCAAACACAATTCCGCTTAAGGGAACGTTTAGGGGGAATTGGCACCAGGGGCGCAGCTACCGCCGTATCAGCCGTATCAATGATACGGGGCCCCCAAGCTTCAGGGGCCCCAAAACATGTAAGAAGAAATCGTAAAATACTGAGAGCCCACGAAAAAGGGCTTCCAAGGGATTTTGATACGGGACCCACTTAGGACTAGCTAAGCCAGTAGTTGGCACCAATGATAAAACATTCACGAGCTGTATATTTATTATTTGTTATGTCGTATAGTAACATATTACTGTATTTTCTCACATGTTTTATGTTATTTGGAAAGTATAATTTTCTGTAATAATGAAGTGTATTTGAACAAATGAAAGAAAATTCCTGATAAAACTACACTTGATCCAAAAAAATTGCTTATTGTTACACAGTAATACGTACCTCGACTTAGCTACCCTGATTTACGCGAATTCAGAGTTACGTGATTTTCAAATCTCGTCGATTAGTCATTTTGTTTTTCATGACTGAAAATCAGACGAAATTAGTGTCAGAGCCTGATGAAATTGATAATTTGATTAAAGAAGTTGTTGATCTTGTCAGGGAAATAAATGTAGAAGTGGACAGAGAGTGATGACGTTCAAGAACTGCTGGATTCTCTCCCAATATCAGGTGCTGACAATTGATGAGCTCATAGAAATGCACGAGCAAGAGCAAGACATTGAAGAGTTTTTAGACCCAGTTCAATCAGAAGATCAAATGGTGATTGGTAATTTGACAGAAGGCCTCAGTTTAGTTGAAAAAGAGTTACACACACACATAAAAAAAATTTTAGAAAATGCATACTCCTACGAAGAGATTATTTTTTCAACAAAACAAGGAATAAAAAAATTATTAGTATGCTAGGAGGAAATTTTGCTGGAACAAAAAAAATCTTTGAGCCTGCAGACTACTTGTTAGATTTTTTTTAACCTTCTACATCAAAATAATGTAATAAGGTGTGTGATTTTTTATTTGTATCATGTAAGATTTTATCAAATATTTTTTGTTCCAAATTACTATATTTTCTTTCGTCTCCGGTTATAATTAAAAATAATTTATATGTATTTATTTACGAAATTATACCCCGACTTACGAGGTTATCACTCAGTCCCACCAATCACGTAAGTTCGGGTATTACCAGTGGCGCACACAAGGGGGGGGCGGGCTCCACACCCCCAACCCCCCCCCAAAAAACATTGATATTTTTTCCAATTGATTATAATTCTAAGTATATAGTACGTAAAATTTAATTAAGTATTTGTTATTAATGATTAATTTTATTAATTAATGCTAATTATTTATTCAATAATTAGTTTTTTACTGTGGTTTGTTCCCGAAAATCGACAAAATCAAAAGAAGCATGATGCAAGAAGGGTGAACTTTCGACCCCGGACCCCCCCTTGAAAAATTCTTGTGAGCGCTACTGGGTATTACTGTATATTTCTTTTTATGATTTTTATTTATTTTACTTCTAAACAAACTAAGAAAACAGCTACATACTAATATTTATTCTTAGAAACATTATGGTCCTATAAGAGTTTAAGCAAAGTAAAAAATCAGAAAGGAAATTTTCAAACCTATGGAGATAAATGACAATGTCTAAAAATTAAATCTTATTAAACCTTTTCTGATTGTGACACACTATTAAATCTAAAACCTTAGAAAATGTCACAAAAGTTCATCTCAGTTTGACGTGCTAAGGAGCATAAATATAAATATTAAAATTATTTAAAAAGTTTTTATAAAAAATATCTCTAAGGAGAGAAAGTTCTCTTTTAACTTTTATGATAATTTTGTTGTTTCAATGATACTGTGCCTCAAGGTTATTTTTTCAAGGACTCAATCCCAAAAAATGCCATCGAAGAATTTCTGTTCAAAACAACAAGAATGTTGCAATCTTCTTAATTAGCAATAAAAGAAAAAAGTGAACCACATGTGGAGAGAGACTTTCTTTTAAACGTAATCAGAACTGACTTATTAGTAAACGATTTTTTTCAACGAATACATTAATTTCTTATTTAGATACGAAGCCATACCCAATCATTTGCATGAATTAGATCGGAAGAGAGATAAAATCCTTCGTCAATAAATTCAATTCATGAAAATATGAGTCAAAAAAGGCGACTGGAATCACATAAATCGTTCCTACGAATCATTTTTAATAAATTACCGACTTTGATATAAAAGGGAAGCACGTCTTGTCCTATGCATAATAATAATACTTAACTTTCAGCGATCTTTTTTAATTACATTGCGATGCTGTGAGTCATGAATCATCTTTATTTGATTAAAATTTATTTAAATATGGAAATAAAATCCTCTCTCTTTTTGGGTTTGGTCTTCATATTAAAATTTACAAGCTTACAGGAAGTTGTATTAATGTATATTTCGAAATAAATTTCAAAATTGTGATTAAAAATGGTGTTTTGTTATACAGAGTAACTTATAAAAAGATTTTAATTTAATGCAAATAAACTTGTTAGAACGTATAAAGGTAAGGTTTGAAACAGTTATTTACTTTATAAA
>BMAV01002554.1:1408064-1438495 GCA_019973955.1 Trichonephila inaurata madagascariensis | reverse complement strand
TTTTTTTTTTGTTTGGTGCAAAAGTGCAACATTGCGCAGTGTGCTGTAAATTACAAAACTTTTTTTTGTATGAGGATTTTATTATTCATCATAAAATGTTTACATTTCTTACCTGGTAATTTATGTCGTCAAAAAACAAGAGGAAGCATAAAATATAATGGATTCTTTTTATAGCAAAAACACAGTTCTTGAGGCAACAGAGATTTTTATAATTGTTGTGGTTTCGGGAAAAAATGTACTTCCATCTAGTGACAAAATTAGCATGTATTTCGTTGCAGTAATCTTTTTTTTCCCTCAGATAAGTGATTTGTAGGCAATTAGAAAAATATTGAGTCAGTTAAATTAAAATAAATAATATATTGCAGAAATACAACTGTGCGAAGTTAAGAGTTAAAGAAATTCTCAAACAACGAGTTCACAACGCGAAGCTTTCACGCGAGTTTCACTATACACTCTAAAATAATGCATGCAGACTCCGTGAAAAAATATCCCCGGAAAGCGTAAATGCAAAGTAAAATTCTCGAAAATTAAATGTTAATAATTATTTTACATTTAACTGAACTTTAAAATTCACAATATCCAGTATCATCTAGTTTCTTTTTTAATAAAATGGATCATCTCTTCACTATTCAAAGAGTCACTCCTGCATCAGTTACATTTTTCAATTAAAAAAACTTTAGAAATAACGAAAATGTAATTTTTTTTTCACTTGCACAGTTTTAATAAATCTTTTGCAGCACTATATACTCCAAAAATTAAATTCCGTTTATCTAATTATTTTATGAATCAAACAAAACAAATAGGTATACAGCAAAAAATATTTCAGTAAATGATAAAAGAAATTTAAAAAAAGAGAAAGGAAATCTTGCTGAAAAAAAGCTGAAGTAAAAAATGGATACCCTTCCCCCCTCAAATTGTTTCAGTAACGCTGAATTTGTTGCAATCATGAACCATTTTTTTTTTTAAAAAATCCCTTCTGTACTTTTCTTCAACTTAGGGCGTTGCTTTTCATGACGCCCTTGACACTGACCCTACGATAACTCTGTTTTTCGGGTAATATTCTGATTCCGATGATCTTGTCACAGTGATATACCTCGATCACGACCTTCTGTATAATCGCAGCTTTTTCGGCTGCTTTCTAATTCCTAGATTGAAAATTTATCAAAGCTTCATCTTCGTCTAGCATAAAGAAGTGACTTGACCAGTAGTCAAGCACGAACTAGGGGTTGCGAGGTTGCTGAATTTACTGGGCGTTGGCACGTTGAAATCCAAGCCTCCCAAACGTTTGCATACTAAACTGTTTACGCTATTTGTTCTTTATTTGATTCCTTCTTTTTTTTTTCGCTTTGAAAAAACTGCTCCCGGTAATCGTCCTGACGGGAGCTATTCCGGGCATGATCGCATCATTAAAGGCATTAGCTATTGTGTCTCAGCGTTTATGAGTTTTTTTATTGCAGTTTGATACATTTCCCGAATTACCAAGCAAACAAATTGCAACAACATTATTCAATAGAGCGCGAGTTTTACTGTTTTCAGGGTAAAAAAAGAATATCAGGAAGTATTAAGACAGCTTGATGAGCGGTAAATTGTTTAAAAATTCGATTTTTAGAACGGACGATTTGATTCGAGTTTAATACGTTTTTGATGGGATGCTTTATTTTAAATTATTTTAAGAAGTTGTGTGTATGCTTGCCGGAATTGTTAAACTATCGACAATTTTACTGAATACGTGAATATTTATTTATTTATTTTTTGCTTTTTTCCGGTATAGCATGTGAACTTACTCAAAAACCATGTAATTATCACGAAAACTTTTGCTGATAAAGTATTAAAAACTTATAAATTTATCAGACGTTTGGTATTATTATAATATTTACTTTCTTCACATAAGCGTAGGATTTATTGAATAGCAATACCATTTCATGCTCAAAACACGAATTTGAGTACAATATTCTCAAAATCATGATTTTATAAAGTTATGATGGTTTGTGTTTTTGCTTTCTAAGAAGTCAAGCTTCTGTAATTAAGCTAAACTCTAAAATAGCATTTCCATTAAGAATCAAGATTCGAGCCGTCAGAAAGGTGCATAGCATTGATTCATAACACGTAAAATGCATTTAGTCAGGAATAGTCAATGCATATTCATGCTTTTGGTATCGTGATAAGAGAATTAAAAGTAATGTTTTAGTTTATCTTATATTTTTTTTTAGTTCAACGGGATATATTAATAAGATTTATTATTAAAATCATTATTCCCGAATGATTTATTATCAATTAAATCTTAATATTTGAATCTTTAGCTCCATTTAAATAACGGAAGTATTTCTTGAAATGACCAAGGAATGCATATTTAGAATTTTCTACAACTTTTTCAAAGGAATAATAATAAATAAATAAATTACATCATTCACATGATTGCGATTTTGCAATCGACGTCAGTAAAATAGTGTGGATGTGATTATTTGTTGATTATAATTCTTTTGCGTACCGTATCCTAAGTCTTTATACTATTTACTTATCTATTCTTTTCCCTTTACCAAAAAAGGATAATTCATGGATCAAAATATTTATTATAATTCCAACGTTAATAGTGGGTGGTTGTAGATAGAAGCTTTTCCCCTCCAAATATCATCTTTAAAAATACTAGAATTATTGTGGCAGAAATCAATTTTCAACTGAGCATCAAAGTGATCGCATAGTTTAATGGGAAAAATTATGCTATTGCCCCCCGATTATAACACAAAAAAAATTTGGGTTTATTTACTGTGAGTGTAATTATTTTAGCCTGTTACGTAACTGAAGTGCAACGATAATTTCAAAACTTAAATTAATAATCATACCTCGTTCAGGCATAAATTCCATTTTTGCCGGGTTTTTTTGAAAGTTCACCTAGTATAATAAAGTATTATTAATCTTAGTCTCAAAATTTATGAATTTAAAAATATATTTAATAGAACTATATAACTGGGAAGCGTAACTTTTTTTTTCCCTAATAAAACAACATAATTGAATAACTTTAACTTAGTTATCCATCACGACTAATTGTTAATTCATATTTGCTTAAATTACACTCGAAAAAATGAATTTTGATTTATACTATAATTTTATTTCTATGATTTTGAGAAAAGTTTAAATAAGTAGGAAAGAAACTCCTCTTACAATACTTGATAATTACACTTACTTATATTTTATTGAATACTTATTGTCTTATGAATGCTCAATTTATTTATTATCCGTCTTAATCATATTAGGCTCTGACTTTAAAATTTAATCAGAGTCTGAATTTCAAAAATGATTTCAAATATTGAAAGTATAGAAGTAAATAACGTAAAACGGTTATTAAATAATAAGTGCATATTCTTTTCCTCAAAATGACAAGACTAAAAGGATCTTAAACTACAGTAAAAGTCATTTATCAAAAGTTGTAAGCGTTCAAAATCATGAGAAATTAAAATAAAATAAAAAGTTTAGGAAAAATTGTGAATTTAAATATTTATTGTTTCATAGAGAAAAAAATAAATATATATAAACAATTCGAAAGTTTTAAAATTATATATTTAATGAGACATACAATAGTTTTAATTCTAGATATTTGTTACAACTTGAATATATATTTTTTTAAAAAAACACATTCTTTCTTAGCTTGTAGGATTCATTGTTTGTAATACTTTTCTTGCATCGCTTTATGTGAAAACATTGCTTTCGAACAAAAATATTTCAATCTGCATTACCTTTAAACGTAATTGAAGACGATTTTGTGAGCATTCAGTGGCATTTATAAAAAGTAGTTTTTCAAATAGTATATCTGAAATATTTGCAACAAATCAAAAGAGAGAGGGAGAGAAATGAAAGCCTCAAAAAAGTACGTATTTTAATCAGTAGATGGCGACACGACTCAGTTTTGGGGGAGTCCCTCATACTGCATTTGTAACTCGTATCTAAAAGTGGCTATTAATTTTTTAATAACTCTGATAATTTGATGAGCTACTGTCAAATAATAAATTCTTTACCAGATTTTATAAGCGTGTAATAATTCTTATTCGAAAAATAAATTTTATTGAAAACATTACTTAAAAATATACGTTTTGTAACATTTTCTTAAAAAATATGTATAATATTTAACATTTATTATTATTTTTTTATTTTTATTTATTTTTATTTTTTTTTTGCAATTTTATTATTTTTGCAAAATAATATTTTTATTGAATTATTAATTAGGAAGATATTATTTTTTAAGAAAACAGAAGTTTTACAAACCTTACACATAAAGCATTTAATATTCAGAAAATATACTAAGGTAGCAATTCTAAACGAGACGATTCCATAAAATGGATATATTCCATATATTAGAAAATATATCAAAGTATAATAAAACAAATTATTATTTAATCAATAAAGTCATCAATTAGTCATGTTACATACATAATATATATGTTTAAACAGATGCAATATAGACATTTGTGGGGAAAAATATATTTATAATTTATTAAATTTTTTCTCAAACATGTGAAATTGAATGAAGTAAGTTTTAAATCAAGAAAAATGAAACTCTTTAAACTCTTTTTTTAAAAATCTTTTCCAATAATCCTGCCACTTTTTTTATGCAAATGTTTTAAGTTTATTTTATAATTAACAAAGAAATCATTCTTTCTTTTATAACAGCAAGTAACTTAATAAACTCTATAGAAACATTATGCATATACCGTATTTATTCGAATCTAAGCCACCATCGATTCTAAGCCGCACCCCCAATTCTCTACACGGCTTTGAGAAAAAATTTTAAAAATGTGCACACAAAAGGTTTATTAATATCTGATATTTCAGAAATAAAAAAAAAATAATAATAATTCATGAATTTTACCAGTTTTAAAAACCATCAAATACATACATGAACCTATAATTACTCGAACCGTCTGTATCATGTTTTGAAAATGGTTTGTCACTCCCATTATCGCAGCTGACTTTGGATGCCGGCGTCGCCATTTTTCCACACGATGTCGTCTTCCGCGCCATCCAATGCACTTGTTATGCACCATTTTTTTTTAAAAGAATGTATTATAGAAGAATGTAAAAGAATTGTTAAAGACTGTTGAATACTTACGAGCAAATATTAGATGATTTTGTTTACGCCATCGAAGTATATTTATTTCATCCGTGTCAAATTTTCAGTGACCGCTGCTCTGTTTCCGTTCTTTTCTGAAAATAAAATTGCCTCCCTTTTCATACTTGTGTCATAGTGAACTCGTTTTGATGCTATTACCAATATCTTTGATGTTTAGGTGATTCACAGAAAGCGTATACAAAAAAATTTCTTAAATGCAAGCAGACAACGATGTTTAGGATAAACTGAATACTTGACATAAACTGCGGAATGGGATAAGTCATTGAGGCAAGTGGCGAGAATGGATGGTTATATTTTTCCTTTTGTATATAACAAAGTGGGCGAACCATTGGCACGCGGCACAATATTTTGGGCACGCCACCAATCAAAACGATCAAGCGCGATTGATTCTTCAATCAAGGAATTTTCAGTGAGATTTTCTCAGTTCAAAAAGAATTATCAGAAATGAACAAGTTTATTATACACCTTCATGTGACATCATTTGATAAATTGAACTTGCCCCAATTCGACGTTGGAAATAGAAGAATTTGAAAGGAAACTTATTGTTTTCTAGTCTAGTTCAATATGGATTCAAAAATTTATTGAAACAAGAAAAAAGTTAGAATTGATTGAAACAGAAAGATTAACAAACAATGTAAGTAGAAACGCCAGTAACGAAATTTTGGAAACATTAAATTCGATTCCAGACACATTTAACTGTTTGAAGAAGCAGGCTTTAATGCTGTTTTAACCATATTTTCATTAAACTATCCTACAAATCAATATTTTCAGAGATGAATAACATTAAAGACTCGCTTAGAAACCATTTGGCAAATGACTCCAATTCAGCATGCATTATACTAAAAGTAACATCTTACCCAATCCTAATATAATTTATTCGTCATCTAATCTGCAACAGCAGAAATCACACTAATGTTACTTTATATAATTTGAATTACACGTTTAACTAAAACATTTAGTACTATAAAATACAAAATGTATTTTTCTGTAGTAAATGAAGAGTTTTGTGTTGTTAGCATTTAGTTTTGTTATTTTCCCCTAATCACAAGTCAAAATTATTTGACGGCACATGTATACATCATTTAACATTTCTTTAGAAAAAAATGGCACGTTGATCCATAAAGGTTTGCCACCCTTGGTATATAACAAGGTATAATTCAATTTACAATCGCGACACTTCTCCGAACAAAAACTCTATTTCATCTGTAGATTGAATCAGTTGATTATCTCTTATTGTTGTACTTTCCCGTCTTTTTTTTTTTTAGAGCCAGAAAAAACTAGTTTTTAAATAAACTTCTCAAATATTAATTATCACTCACTCGTTAAAACGTATCAAAGTAACACCTCTCTGTCACGAGCACGGCAGGATTGATGAAATTTTACAAAACCCGGAACATGAGCGATGTTCACGGAAAATCAAATCTTCCGTGTTAAGAAATATGGCTCATTTCTTTTTTATAATTAGTACATCATGTCTGCCATTTTTTTAACAAAGATAAAGGCTAAAAAAAGCACAAATACTTCTAATATAACTTCTGTTATAGTGTTTATCTTGTGTAAGTGCTATATTTCAGAGCTACTTAATCAACGAAGACATAAATCTGAGGGGGAAAATAACAAGAAGCGCTAAACCTGCATCAAGTATTTCTCTCTCTTGTTTTTGTTTATCACTTTTTCTCCTGAATAAAGTTGATAAGCTTGGATATGATTGGAAATCAATAAAAAAAAATTAAAAGTAGATTCAAAATAAATATATACAACAGACAAAGAAAAATTAGAAAACAAGTGGTGCTTAAATATTAAATTTTCTTTTGACTATTGATTTGGTTCAAATTATTTTTTATGTTATTAAGCAGCTTGGAACAAACCTCTTAAGGTATCCGACTACGTTCGGAACCATGATTTTAAAAAAAGCACATAAATGTATAATTTTCATGATATTTAGTGTCACTTAGATTAGAATACATGTATAAAATTGTTTTAAGGACATTATGACAAAAAAAATTATTTAAGCACAATATTTTGGCAAAAAATTAACTTAGAATAACCTTTCTTCCAAATGTTCTCCCTTTGTAAAAAATGCCTCTATTGTATTAATATTTTGCCTGTATATAGCTAAGCCTCTGTACAGAGGCTCAACTATGATTTTTGAAAAATTCAAATTATTTTCAGAGTTACAACCATTTGAAATAATTATCGGCGTATTTTCTTAAAATTTCTCCCTTCTGTTTTCGTAAAACATGGATAAACCGACTTCCAAGTTATGCACTTCAAAAATTCTAGTTGAGCCTCTGTACAGAGGTATGAGCTGAATACACAGGTAAAATATTAATACAATAGAAGCATTTCTTACAAAAGGAGAACATTTGGAAAAAAAGATTATTCTAAGTTAATTTTATGCCAAAATATTGTATTTAAATAAATTTTTTTTGTCATAATGTGTCCTTAAAACAGTTTTATACGTCAATTCTAATCTAAGTGACACTAAATATCATAAATATTATCCATTTAAACGCTTTTGCAAAATCACGGTTCCGAACGTAGTCGGATACCTTAAGTTACTTTAAAAATGTATATTTTAAGAAAAGCATTAGGCTTCTTTCTTGAATCTTGAAAGGAAATTCAGATATTTATTATACGTTTAGTTAAAGTGTGCTTCCAAAACAAATAACATATTTAACAATTAGAATAAATGTTGTATCAATGAATATTTAAAGAAAGTTCTTACTTTATATTAAATTTTCAGTTGAATTTTTCTGAAAGTAAAGTAATACTTAAAATTATCCAATTAATTTTGGGTCCAATTTTGGGTGAATATCCAATTAATAATTTTAAAGCTGAGAAATAGGTTAATAAGATACATACATATCGATATTTTTAAACATTTAATAATATTTAATAGCATTTTGTTATATAGTATGAATTAAACTTAATACTATTTATGCACCAGTATAGAAGTAATATGGACATTCTATGGCAATGTTTCATGGTAAATAAAAAAATAAGGCTAGATATTAATTTAAGTTAATTAATTTAAGCATTTATTAATTTAAGTTTTAATAAAGAAGCAAAACATCGTGGTTCTCCCAAATATTATTAACAGTAAAATGGTGATAATAAATTTAAAATTATTTTCTAGTTACTGATTTATTTATCAACCCAAAAAATTTAACCACCTTGGAAAATAATTCTAATATAATTTCATACAACTGAACACATTTAATCTTTATTAACTAAAACAGTACTCGTATAACTCAATTTTCCAAAAGTAATATTGCTCAGAATCTGTGTCTCTTTATAGAATATTTAAACTATTAAATTCTCTTTTTTAAATTAACAAATGAAATTAGTTCACAAAAACTCTCGAGTCTGAAAAATACGTTCGTGAAGGTCTAGAGAATATACCCTGGATCACTTGATTACTTCATCGTAACGCGTAACAATATTCAACATGAAATACTTTCCTTAAATCTTAATTTTAAGAGTCCTTATTGATAAAAGTGATGACTGTCTCCCAGTCGTCGAACTGACAGAATGAATTATACAATGTAAAAACACTCTGTTCAGAGCCGTTGGTAGATAGAGGAGAGAGCAACTAATTATGCAATTCATCATTGAAGATTTGACAGCGCTGGAATCATTCCGCAATAACAGGTTACAGGTCAAGAGAAATAAGTTTGAAATATATATATATGTATAACAAACTGAAGCGGAAGTATAGAAGGAAATCTTATTTTAAGTAATGCAAATTCAGAGTCACGAGTTCAACTCATCACGTCGGCTTTGCGCTGATCAGATGAGATGGATGAAGGATGCATTTTATTGGTCGCACTGCATTCTTACACCTCTGACCCAACTGCCACTGGTGTATGCTCCAAATTAGAGCAACGTGTTTTGTATCTAATTTATAATGACATCAAACCAAACGAGTTGCATGCTTACTGCTGCCTAGAGTGACTTATCGCCGCGTGCAAACTTCTCACCTGCTGGAGCATCGTCCGTGGCTTTTTCGAGTTCGGATTGCCATGTTCAATTCAAGAGGAAGAGCTTCTTTGTGCATCCATGTTAGGCGGGCAGAGCATAAGCGACTGCTGACGGGAATCATGAAGCCTCTCCAGTGTCAGGATAGCTTTCTGACAACAAACATTGCCGGTGGTATCCTGATACTTGACAAGAAGGAATCGTGCGATCAAGCTATCTGCGTGTCATCGACAGTTTGGTAAGACGGATTACCCTGAAGCAGCTAGAGGGATCGGGTGAAAGGCCATGGTATTAGACTCGAGCCAAGTTTTAGAGCGAGTAGTGGAGAATGATTCCGAGATCTTATCTGTCACAGATTTCAAAGAGTTTTCAGACAATGTCATCATAAGGAGGAAATTTATCGTTCCCAGGTTAAAGTTCGGACCGAGGTGCAGGAGGAACAACGTAAGTCGTGCCGCTCTGAGGACAGCAGAATGGGTGGCCTGACTATCAGAAGTGACCCTGTACAAGATTTTACCAGAAAAATGTATAACGGATTCTTAAACGAGGATTATTTAAATATTTTAAAGCAGCATTTTTTTCAATGTAAAGGTTTAAAAGAAGTAACTGTATCCCAAAGGGATTCTTTTGGTAATTAATTTACGAAGCAGTAAACATTTATAAAAAAAAGATTCAAAATAAAAATCTTTATTTAAAAAAATTTATACGCACAGCTTGTGTTTAAGAATTTTTTAGGATAACGAATTTTTTTAAATAAAAGAAATATTATTTGATTCGTCCACGCTCAATGCAATAAAAAAATTCTATATTAATATCAGAGAATGTTTGATGAAACTTAATTTTTCATTAATACAGTGGTTAAAAATTCCATTTTTGCGCAATTAAAAATACCGACAAATTAATTCTATACTTAGTTTAATTTTTTATTTTCTGTACGCAGTAAAATCTCTATAATTAAGAAAATTTTAGAATTTTTAATAACGTTGGGAAATATAAAACGTTTTATTTTTACAATTTTCTACATGTAAAAAAAGAAACAGTGTTTTGTGCGTCTGCTTTGAATTTCTTCCCCTTTCCCCACCACACCGGAAGTATTATGGAATAGCGTATCGAACTCTTAAGCAAAAGATTGAAAATATAAGACTTTCATATTAATTTATTTTTCTTAAAAATGTGAGTCTTGATAAAAAAGTTTGAATGTTAATGATCTGTGAAATGTACCATTTCTGTTCACACAAAGAAATTGCTTACATAATTTGTTAAATAAGTTTGTTAAAAAGTGCTTTGTTCCGATTGAAAACAGATTCAAGATAATAACCCAGGAAAACAAATTGAACTGAAATCTAAATATACGATCAATTTGACCTCCAAGAGAAATTCTATTTCCTTACAGTGAAGTTCAATTTTTAAGCTTAAAATTGAAAACAAGATAAGACATGGTTTTGAAAAGATAGACAAAATAATGAACCACACGAGATTACAAGACGTGAAAGAAGCCACTACATTGTCTTGAATTGAGAAACCAATGTTTATGAGGACCACATAGGCAAAAGAAAAATTAAATACACTTTTTTACGTGAAAGTTCATTACACTGCTCTGAATAACAAAGTACACAAATAAAATTTTAACTTGCCGTCTGCGATCGAACATTAGGATCTGGGATGCCTAGACTGTATTCTTACCCTGAGATTGATGGTAAGTAATTAGAACTAGCTCACTCTCTTGGGTATCACGACCCAGCCACTTGGCAGACAAACCCTCTCTTTGTGTGCAGCGTTTGCTCCAACAATCGATTGATGACTCCACAGCATCGTATTCCAGGAGATCAGTAATTTTCCCGCAATTGTGATGTCAGTCATTTTTGATGATCTTGTATCTATATGCGTTCACGACCAGCTGCCAGGAATTCAAGTATTTGTTCAGCGATGAGATTGAAGTCGAAGGCCACAAAAGACTTTTGTATCATGAAATTCCAGTATAATATTGTATAGCTTCTCGGGGATAGTAATTTAATTTTGCTTTTTGACAAGAGCTTGATTTGAATTTATGGGCCATAGTAGTCCTTTTCACCTGGTTGATATTATTTACCACTATTTATCAAAAGCGCTACTGTTCATGGGACTTTAAATACAGGTTTCGCAAAAGGTTAACTCATTCATGAGGGAATCATTGCCTTTAAATCAAACTCCATAAATTATTAAATCTATTGAGGTTTTTTTCTCAGCCTTTATATCTCGATAGGAACTCATCTTTCAGTTACTTCAATTCTCTTTCTCTAGTATAGAGTTAATGGATTATTCTATTTCGCTTAGTACGAAAGGTAAATTAACTTTTCAGTCTGCTAAATAAATAACTGGATAACTTTGTAAACAGTTGTACCCTCTAACATTGACCAATAGGATATAAAAGGCCATGTGTGTTAATAAATAACACATATACCCCAAATAGTTATATTTATATTTCAGGATGCTTTATGACTATTCTAGAAGTAATGCTGTCAAATCCGGCGTATAACGCGGACCCATACTTTCAAGCTGCAAATTTTTAATTTTTAGGTATATTCGCCGTGTAACACGCACCCCCTTTTTTACGAAGAAACCTGAAATGTACGTAAGCAATACTCTAATGTGTTGAAGCCATTTATTCAAATTGTTATTCCAAGCTTTAGAAAAAAAACAGTATATTTCTAGAACTACGATCCTCTTAAGCTCATCAGGAGTTTCATTTCTTTTAAATAAACAATATTTCGATCTATGTAAAAGCTTAATTTTTTTCTGTGTTCATCTTTTTTTTATTTTTAAAACTCATTTTTTTTTATACCCGGCGTATAACGCTCACCCGTAAATTTCGATCTTTTTTTTTTTTTTTTTGTAAAAGTGCGCGTTATACGCCGGATTTTACGGAATATAGATTACTTTTACCTATTAGTTCTTAAATATTTTTAATTCAATTTTAGTATAATAGCGAGAATACAATTATGAAAAATTACATTGTGTTTTGAAGTTTTATGTATTGTATCTATCTACGAAAATAATAGGAATTCTAAGTAGGCGGAAAGATTATTGCATTAAATATTTTCTTGAAAAATAAAACATCAATTTTAACCATCATAACAATTATCTCTTAATTTATCGAAAAAATTGAGTTTTTCTAATGTTTGGTAAAATAAATACATATACTTGTTTTATTTAATTTAGTAGTGAATACCATTTAAATATTTAAGATATAATTTTATGAAATAAAGTTGCAGCTTTTTTTTTAGTGAGAAATTTTGTGTTTCTTACTATATTATATATAAAAAAGTAAATATTTACACATACAAAATCAAAATAGTTTTAAATTTTAACTATGTAATACACATGTGGTAGAAAGACCATTACAACATTTATATAATTTAAAAACAGTCTATTTTCATAACAGTAAAAAATGTACAAAGCTATTTGATTTGATTTGTTGTTTTAATGTTTTCTTAGAAACTGGGCTAAGCCTCCTAGCGACGGACCTCAAAATTTTGATCCTCTGTCAAATTACAAGGATGATACCTGAGTTGACATCACTCTCCAAACTTTACAACACTTCAACGTGAGGACTTTGAGCCTCGACAGATTTAACATGCATCTGACTTGCATCCAACAGGTTTTTAGTGGTACCAGAACTCGAACCCACACTCAATAGAAACATAGCAGGCCACCAGTTCGCGATTAGGACCTCTTGGTTACGGCAATTCTTATGTAGAACATTGTATGGATATTATTAGATAGAAAATTAAAGGGTACTTACGTAATATCGCAACCGTCACCAACGTTCAAGATAACTCGCCAAGTTGGAAACCCCAATTTCGCATGTGTTGCATGCGCTGAATTGGCAATCACGTGCTTCGTTTCATATAATGTCGCCAATAGGTTGCGATATAGTACGCAAGTACCAATGAAGATTAATAATCTAGTGAACATGCAATGAATTGGCACGTTTATGAGTACAATTATTACTGTTATACTATAACCGTGACTAAATTTATGTTAACTAGTTTTTTCCTTCTGGAAAAAATGTTATGAAGATTTCTCTGAATTTTTAGAATTAATAAAATAGACTAAAACTCCTTTTGATTTGGTAGTTCATTCCTTAATAATCACCCTTTTACTATTTTGTTTTTATCTTTTACTTAATTAGTTTATTATCTTTATTTTTCCTCTTTAACTAGTTTTTTTTAAATTCCTCCTGAAAATCTAAATCTAGAGAGGGAGAGGGTAATAGAATCGATTCTACTCATTCTGATGTTACTGGAGGATTATCCATTGCAGCGCTTAAGAGACAGAAGCATCACTACACTTTTCAAAACGTTAAACATGGATCTCCTGTCTAAGGGGACAAAAATTCTAAAACCTAATGAATTTATTATAAAGATGTGGAAACAAAATAAAAATTAATACTTCTTCTAACGATAAACTGTTAACCCGGGAGCAGTCACTCGGGCACGGAGTCACGCCAAGGTCATGAAATTTTTAATTCTGGGAAAACTTTTTTTGTTACCAATGGCCTTGTCAGTATCCTCCTGTATGACAGTCTTCATGGAACTCAAATGTATTTGTCACATATCTCCCTCTCTTTTTCAATTCTTACTATTAACCCACACTCTGTATAGATTTATTTATTTATCTTGGTGAATTTTCAATCATTAATAAAATACATTTTAAAGCGCTCAATTGAGCTGAAATTTAATATACATGATTATTTTGGATGAAAATACAATAATTTAATAATAATTAGTAAAAATGAATTGATTAAAACTAATTTTTTAAAGAATTACAAATATAGCCACGTTGGCGACGTAGCGACCCTTTTGGTGACTTGTGTCAAAACTTCTGAAAAGGTTTTTTTCTCACGTTTTAAAGCATTCAGTTGAACTGAAATTTTATATACTCGATTGTTTTGGACGACAATACGATACTTTAATGATAATAATAAAAATTAATTACCACTTAATGTTCCGATTCTGTCATATGTATATACATATTTATATTAATTGTAACTATTTAATAAAAAGTAGCTAAAATAACATTTTTCTTTGTTGATCTAAGTAGGAATGAATTTTTTAGGAATGGCACATAAACGTGGTTTTTTTTTACAATCCTATAAGGTAGGTACTTGGGGTAATTGAGTTTCCCTGGTGACCACTTTTGTTCCGAAATATTTTCTATATAAGCAGACTACATTTTCCTCTTGTGAACGATTAAGTGGTTTTGATTGTCGTGTTGAACGACTCATTATGGTTTATAAATATAAATGAATAGAATTTTTTAAAAAAAGAAAAGGGTAACCGTGATTTTTATTGGATGAAGTTGAAATGGATCAAGCAAAAGAACCTGATGAAATAATAGATATTAATCATGATAGCAAAAGTAAATTTCAGAAAAACGATGAACATGAAACGTTTGAGCTGAAAGGAAAATTTTCAAATGCTACCTAAAAAACTATCAAGAAAGATATGAAGCCCCAACTGTGTACCACAAGACACACTGCACCCTGTCAAAAAGACATAAGCAAAAAAAAAAAAAAAAAAAAGTTCAACATGCTTTTTGTCAGTCATCAAAAGACTATAAAACTACAATAGAACAAAGTATGAGAATTTTGCTTGCAAATATCATTCCTCTGTAACGTTAGCGAAAAGTGTCTGTTTTGTGTCCTTTATTAAAATCACGCTCATTTGAAACATTTTAGTGCAGTTTGATTCGTTTTTTTTTCTCAAATTATATATCAAAGAAATATTGAAAATTCCTTAAAAGTAGGTAAGTATACTTTCTCTTAGTTGAATTATTCTCTAGAATTAGTATTTTTATCGTGTACAATAAAAATAATTATAAAAAAAGAATTGGGGTGACTCCGTCACCCCGCAAGACCACTAATGTTAATATTGAGTGCGCGCCTTCTCACGGGTTAAGGAAGAAATAACAATTAACATAACTGAAATATATTGGTTCAAAACGAGTTCTTTAATATTTTGATTCGAAAACAATACTCACCAGTAAAATTTTTTCACTTTTTCGTGAGAGAACTCCCAAAATCTTGAATTGAAATGTTCTAGGAGCGAAGCAAGATTCTAGATGAATGCTGCAGTTGATAACGAGAACACTCAGGCTGGGGAAAGATCAACCTTAGGTCAACAGAGATAGATCATCAAGTAACGATAAGTTGAGGCATCTCACCCAAAGAACTTAGGCAATGAAGTAATGAAAAATGTTAGAGTATGTTTATGAGCGATTTTTTTTTGTATTATAATTAAGACACACACAATGTCATCTTTAACACTAGATTGCCCGATGAAGTCATTTTGATTGCTTATTAATTTCAATTAAAAAAAATTACATATATAATGCACAATGTGTTAGAACATATTAGAATATATTTTTTCCAATGGAAGTAATTTTTTTTATTGTTAATATTTACTAATAACTTGTTATATGCCTGTAAATAATACAAAAATTATTAAAAGTTAATTTTAAACAAATTTCTTTAGACATGAATCATTCTTTCCCAATGCAGTTATTTTGACTGCTTTTTATAATTTCAATTAAAAAAAAACAATTACATATATAATGCACAATGTCTTAGAACTTTTTAGAATGCATTTTTTCCAAGGGAAGTAGTTTTGTTTTTATTGTTAATATTTACTAATAACTTGTTATAAGACTAAATAATATAAAAACTATTAAAAGTTAATTTTAAACAAATTTCTATAGACATGAATTATTCCTTCCCAATCCAGTCATTTTGACTGCCTTTTAATTTCAATTAAAAAAACAATTAGATATATAATGCACTATGTCTTAGAATTTTTTAGAATATATTTTTTCCAAAGGAAGTAATTTTTTTATTCTTAATATTTACTAATGACTTATTATATGACTGTAAATAATATAAAAATTATTAAAAGTTAATTTTAAGCAAATTTCTTTAGACATGAATCATTATTTCACAATGCAGTCATTTTGACTGCTTTTGGGCAATATAGGTATATACTAAGTTTCAGTCTTTCTAGTGTTAATAATATCTCAGACATAGTTTTTGATTGTCTTTAGTACTTTGTCTTGAATTTTAAATGCATAGAAAAGGAAATATGTTTTAAAAGGGATTATGGTATTATATATTAATGTTTTTCATTTTCACACAGAATACAAGCTTATTTTCGAAAAAAAATAAATTATCTTACACTTTTGTTCCATTTCAGGGATGATATTGTGACCTTTTTGCATTTTCCTTATTTATCTGTTGGAGATTAGTCATACTAGGAATGTATTGGAAATTTCGTAATTATGTTTTTAGAGTAGAATTCTTAACAGAATTTAAAATTATTTGTTACGTTCTCTGATACTTAGCTACGAAAAATTGTTAGTGTGACTTAAAAATACAAATTTTTTTAAAAAAAGGTTTTGCTAAAAAATATTAAACATTTTGAAGTAGATATACTTTAGTTCTGTATTTTGATATTTCTAACATGTACTAAGAATTTAGATTGAGAATAATATCCATATTCAGCGAATATGTAACATAATTTACTGTAATTAAATAGAATATTTCAGGCTAATAGTTAAGTAATCTGATAGACGTAAATTCCTCTATCAAACCAAAGATATTTAGAATGTTTTCAGTAATTTTAGTGCTATTTTAATATATTGGTGATACTCTTATGCTTTATACCAGTGGTGGTCAATCTACAGCCCACAGTGTGGCACGGCGAAGTTTTAACTGTGGCACATGAAGACTTACTGAAAAAAAAAAGCCGTGAAAAGATAATAATAAATAACAATATTTAAACAACTTTACTGAAATGCGAATGTCTCAAACAAAAAAAAAAAAAAAACCCTTAAAACTTGTGACGGGCTTACGCGTCTTTTCTGTAACATAACCTCTGGGTTCTTTGACGGCCAAGATTAATGGCAAATCTTTTCCAACCCAAATCCAAGAAGTGAAATGCAATTGTAAAATGCAAATAAGATAGCTTTTAAAAGAACAGAAGTTTTAGCAAGCAGGATGGCAATTTAGAGAAAGTTATGTTTAGAAGAGATAGAAGTGTGAATTGACGACCTATCAAAAGATTACCAAGATTTCTAGCCATTACTACAAGGTGCATACTATTGCACGCGTGTCTAAAAGTCTCTGAACAGTGATTGAACCTTAGCTTGAATCAAGGTAGGACTGATTATTTGATATTAGAACTTGTAATATTATCAGAATTGAAAGTAGGTGGATAATATAATTATTTAGATAAGTGATCCAAGTTACGCGATTAGGTTTAACTACAGCTGTGTGTTTGGTTTATTCTCACTTAATATAAGTTTATCTAATTTATTAGAAATTTAAGTTATATTCTTAATAAAGTCATATTAAGAATTTTTAAATGTCGATTCATTTCGAGAATCCCACACCTCTAATTCACGCTGACAATCAAAGATATGGTCGCCATAGAACGACCATATCACAAACTTAGATCAACATATGTTTGTAAATAAACGTTTTCTGTTATCAACATAAAATCAGAATATCGCTCAAAACTAGCTGATATGCACCTAACTTAATTTTGCTTGCCTTTTTAAGAGCTAATCTTAATATAGATGACTTGGTAAAAAAAAAAAAAAAAAAAAAAACTACAAATTCACAAAAGCCATTTTAGGTAAGTATACTGGCTGTTTAATAATAATTTAAAATTAAATGTTTCAAGTTACTCTTTTTTGTTTCTTACCTAACTTAACTGATTTGAACCTGTAAAAAGTTTATTAACAATAAACCCTAAGTTTGTACTTTGCCTTATTTATCATATTTTTTTTGAATGACCACTACTTAGGCTTGTATTAAAAAATAAGCTGTTTTCGTAAAAATCTCATGATATAAGCTTACAAGTAAAATTTTTTTCACCTTTTCATCCTTTTTGCTTGTAGGAAAAGTTGGATGTGGCACACATATTTCTTTTTATCAGATAGTGGCACTGTTTCCAAAAGGGTTGCCACCACTGCTTTATACATATAAGGTGTACTCCCACCCTAAATGTTCTGAAAATTTTCCTATATTTTTATTATCTATTTTTTATGAATATTTTTTGCATTTTATTCCATATCCTAAAAAAAGTAGAAATAGTGGTTTAGAATGTAATTTTAATAAGTATTATTCTTTATATTTGCATTTTTCTACAGTTCAGTTACAAACTTTCTATATAGAGCCCTCTTATTCAACTCTAGTGTCCCGCTGAAATTACAGAAACAAATCATAATCGTAAAAAAATATGTCACAGTATGTGGTTTGTAGTTATTAATTTTCATATAAAATCAAATGCATCTCTGACGTACTTACCTATATAATTATTTAGTTATATAAATCCTTTTGATAATGATGAATACACGTAAAATCTTGCAAACATTGGGAGTTGAGATGAGAAACGTGGAGCAGCAAGAGCTGTTATTTTTCTTGTGATAAGTGAAAATAAAATTTCGAATGAACGTCACGTTAGGTGCTGTGCCTCGTAATCTTGAAATATGAACAAGTGATGAGGAAGATACCTGTACTAGTACCTCTGGCTCTTAAACATCCATATCTCTTTTACCGATTGTTTGTCAACATCGCATTTCGAAACAATACAAAGGCTAATGACGGCGGACTTCGTTATTTTGATCCACGGTCAGGTGACGAAAAAAACACCTGATTATTTTGGGCCTCGTGGCATAGGTGAATGTAAGTTGTTCATGTAGACTCATTTATCGCTAACCATGATTTCGCGTGATTTTACTCGGCATTAGAATTTTATATTAATAATTGATTAATTGATTGATTATTTATTGACACCGTACTTTGCAGCAACATGTTGACTATTAAAGTGTTATATAACTTCTAATCAAAAAATTTAATGCAAAATGTTTCATAAAAAAGAAAGATCATGCCTAAGCAATTAAGCCGTTCACAAAAATAATTTGTATATTCACATATGTATCAGAGATACTTTTATAAAATTAAAAGATAAGCAAATTATACTTTCCACGCGATTTTTAACGCTTCGTTGTAAGTCTGGCTCTGATTTGTGTGTTGATGTTAAACGAGATTTATTTTATCAGAAAATTGAAGGCAGAGACTTATACTAAAATAAATGTATCCCGATTTCACAGTTAGCATAACTTCTTCAATGGCTTTGATAAATCGCATCTTCATTTTTCTTTTTACTTGTCGTTTTTTAGACTAAATATTTTTTTTACGAAAAAAAAATATAGTTAAAACATGCTTACATACGACGATTGTGTATAACATTATTATTATTTATTTATTATTTTAAGTATTTATATTTCGCTTACTATATATCTTCTTTATTAAAATTTACTGTAAAATAATTTCATTTGAAGTACTTAAAGGTCGGGTTGATTTCTTTGCTTTATTTGTCAAATACCAAAACATAGAACAATTAAAACAAATTCTCCTTTTTTTTCCCAATTCCTACTATTAGTTCCTACTCTTCCTATATATATTTATTTATATATCTTATTCAAATTAACAATTGTTAATAAAATACTTCTCTTATTCATCCGCTCAAGTTCAATTACATTTTTTAAACTTGTAGTGAATGAAACTTGATGTTAATACAGTTTCTTAAAATATTAATTCATTAATTAAATTTAATTAATTAATTATATCTCAAGATATATATTTCAGTCGATATTATTCCTCTAGATGGCAGCCCCATTGGACGAAACAGCTTTTGCTAAATTTATGATGAAGATTTAACTTAACCTGAATAAAATCACATACTAGTTAAACGTCAGCATTCCCCTCCCCTTTTATACTGGTTTTAAGATAAATTCTCACCTATTATATTGAGCTTTTATTAAAAAATGTAATTACAAATTTAATGTGGTTAAAAAGTTTTTAATGTTAATTTAAAAGGTGGTTTTCTACTTAATATTGTAATTCTGTCATATGCATATACATATTTATATTGTAATTATTTAATGAAAAGTAAGTAAATATATAAAATTTTTCTTTTTCTAAGTGGGAATTGACTTAAAATTTTTTTTATATTAGTTGTTTATGATGTTATTATCAGAATGCTTTTAATTATATAACATGCTTAACAGCTTTTAAGTAAATAATTTATCAAAAGAAAGAGCAATATTTCAGAAGATTGCCGAAGGAATTCAATACATCTAAACTAAACGTACCAGCAGATGTTTCAATTTCATTTGTAAATAGTTTTTAGAAATTTCGTAACAATATGCTACTGAATGATTTTTGCGAATAATATTATAATCTAATTAGTAATGCTATAATCTGTGTGTAAATATTTGTATACTTCATCTTTACAACTGGAATTTTAAATGTAGATTTCACTTAAATCAATGTGTATTCGCGACGATTATTTCCTCATTTTTTTTTATTTTTTTTTTGCTCTTGAATATTTTAATTACAAAAATACAATATTTTTTGGAAATGCGTTATTGTATTTTTATTCAAAGAAATAAATCAATTAATCTGAAGAAATATCTTATGTTTGCTTAAGATTCCGATGGAAGATTTTCTAACAAGCTAATATTATTACTTTATTCATTGGAAATTTTTTTATTTAATAATATTCTTCTGAAATTGGTTTATAGCGAAACAATATCAGATTTCGAAATGTTCTTTTTTATTGTTTTAATCATCCAGTTCACATATTTTTCAATTTCTACTGTGTTAGTTTACACTCTCCCTATATATATTTATTTATATATCTTGTTCAAATTAACAATCGTTAATAAAATACTTTCTATTTATCCACTTAAGTTCAAATACAGTTTTGTGAAATTGTGGTGGATGACACTTATTGTTAATGCAGTCTTTTACAATTTTAATTCATTAGAAAAATTTAATTAATTAATTATAGTTTAAGACATATATTACAGTCGATATTATTCCTCTAGATGGCAGTACCATTGGATAAAAGAGCTTTTGTTAAATTTGTGATGAAGATTTAACTAAACCTGAATAAAATCATATACTAGTTAGACGTTAGCATTCCTTTTACACTGGTTTTAAGAAAAATTCTTACCTAAAAAAATTTAACTTTTATTAAAAAATTTAATTACAATTTTGATGCGATTTAAAAAAATTTAATGTTAATTTAAAAGTGTTTTGACACTTAATATTGTGATTCTGTCATATGTATATACATATTTATATTAAGTGTAATTATTTAAGAAAAAGTAACTATAAAATAAAACTTTTCTTTGTTGACCTAAGTTGGAATTGACTAATTTTTTTTATAATACTTGTTTTACGTAACATCAGCATTAAAGCCGCTAAATATTTTATTTGGTACAGTATAAAGGAGAAAGAAATCCCGGCGTCTCGTCAACATATAACTAAGTAAAAGCTTCCATATAGTTCAAACTTTTCTTTCAATGCATAATAAAAAATAATTTAGCTTTCAACAGATACCGAAGTGACTAGCAATTGTTAGAAAGAATATTAACAACTCATTCATTCATAAATTTCTTGTGAGCAAGAAAAGGCCAAGCCTATGATAAATAATGAATTCTTACCGAAAGAAAAGATAATACTCCATTTTTCTTTGCAAGCAGGAAAAACAAAAAAGAAGAAAAATAATAATAATAATAAATAACTATAGCATGTAGCTATGTCGAATTTTCTAGTATGTAAAATTGAAAATTGAATATTTGCCAAATTTTGTATTGAACAATGAAGGAATGTTATTAATCATAAGAAGGTATATTACTAAGTGAATGTGTGTGTGAAGAAATGTTATGAATCATACATTAAGTCTGTGATAAGTATGATTATCTTTGAGTTATGTTTAAAAATGAAATAATCTCAATGTGACTATATTACTTGTTTTTCCAACTCTATGGGGGGAGGGGATTTTGCTGTCTTTTTTTACTGTTTATAACAGTAATAAGAATTGCATTGAATACCCTTAAAATTACGCCCAACGCGATAATAACGTGACACGAGAAATGTACTAAAAATTAAGCGCGATATCAACATTGCCCGTATTTAGAAAGTTTATATATATATCATAAAAAAACGTGTACAAAATTTATAATATTTTTATTTTATTAATTTAGTATGATAAAGGATATTTTGAAAACCATTACAAAAGATTCAAAGATATTATCCTCTTTATAGATTGTGTCATTCGAAAAGATCATTATCAAAACGTGAACGTAGGAAATATGGTGAAGAAATTTCAAATTTTTCTCCTTAGTGAGGTTCTATTGCGGCGTGTTACAGTGTCTTTTTGAATAGTTGATATGGAATACTTTTTACAGCCACGATGCTTTTATAAGAGAATAAATTTTTGATATCTCATTTTCGTTTAAAATAAATCAACCTTGAAGTTATGAAGATCAAGAATAAAATCAAGAAACGAAAACATATTAGTATTTTTTTCAGATACATTAATGTAACAAAATAAGAAAAAAAAACCCCTTAAATATCATATCTCAAATATATTTAAATTCTAAAATACTGTAAAATATTCACTCTCTTTTCCCTATGAAGTTGTCAATGTATTGAAGTTTTCAAAATGCTAAGACGACACTTCAAAAGTACTTTTGCCTATTTTTAGGAATAATGATAATGTTCCTGTTTGAAAGTTAATATTTTGTTAAAAATTGTTACATTATTTATTTTTTTACTGCAAGCAGCTTATATTAAAATTTCCGAATATTTGAATATAGATCTCGAATTTTGAGTCTTTTTTTTCCGGAGTTTTCGCAAGTTTTTCAAAAAAGGCAACGGTTTTTTATATATATATTTGATGGGATAGATTTATAACAATTTCCTTTCTTCAGACAAAACGTAATACATGAATAAACAACACAGAGCTTAATATCCCATTCTATTTAATAAGGCAGAATGTAAGAGTTAGATTAAAGCCTCTGCATAACCTGTGATTGTAATGAAATAATCTACTTACGATTTTTGTTAACAAGCCTTTGCAAACACAAATGGAAGTGTGAAAGTCGAAAAATCCCTTTGCCATGAGCAGCTTGAGACTTCTTCCTTTGTGGCGAATACTTCTTTTCCAATCTTTTGCCGTTTCCCTACCACTGATAAACTGGAATTCATTTGGTGTCAGCCAAACGTTTTGAAACAAGATAGACGCACCTTTAGATCCTTGGCACAACCTTGACATATACATCCAACCAATATTTGAACCACACTCCACTTCAAGAACTAGATCTCCATCTTGAATAAAGGGCTGGAATTGAGTCTCGTGAATGACAGTCAGTTCATTGCCCGCTATCATCATTTTCCCACAATCATCACAATTTTTTTTAGGGGAAGGATTCATAGCCCTTAATAATGCACCTTAATCTTGAAAATATGATGACCTTGCTTGATTGGATTTGGTTTTTGATTTACGTCGCTCTCTGAAGGGCTACATGACGAACTTGCATCTCACCAACTCTCTGAATGAGAAGAGAGCTAACTGACAGTAAATACCTTACGATTATGTATTTAATCAATTTTTTTAAAAATAATTGTGGGTGTTAAATGCTTGTTTGGTACTGAAAAACGTGAAGCTATTCCTAACTCACCAAGGAAAAAAAATTCGATTGTGACTCTCCTCATATTGATGTCTGGAACAAAAATATATGTAGGTGGAGTTAAGCCCTGGAAAGAAGTTTCCTGAACATTGGGACTGGTGATAGTAACTCGGAAAAAAAAAGTACAAATATTGTTTTGTCTATGCTATAGCGCGGCAGACTACGATGTCAAATTCGTTTGTAAGGCAGGGGTCAGCAAAGGAAGCTCTTTACGTCCTTTTCCGGCCTCCGTATTTCCGTCTGTTGACGACGGTTCCGCAGATCCCATGCTAAGGATTGCTGCAGACCGATAGCTTCTTATCTTCTAACGAAACATCAACTCCGGTTTCCGCTCTTTTCTCAAAGAAAGGATAAGAAAGCACATATCTAAGGTTTGTCCGTGAAATGTCTTGTTGCTCTTCCATCGTATGTCAACTCGATAAAAAGAGGTGAGAGAGATAAACCAACATTCAGTCCGCTGATTCGGAGTATGCTTCTTTCAACTGATTTTTTCATGAACGAAATCAAAAGATGTGTAATATTAAACATATATTAGATTCGATATGTTTATAAAAACGGCTTTAAGGTATCCGACTACGTTCGGAACCATGATTTTGCAAAAGCTTATAAATGGATAATATTTATGATATTTAGTGTCACTTGGTGAATTAGAAAATGTATATAAAATTGTTTTAAGAATATTCTAACAATAAAAAATTATTTAAGTACAATATTTTGACGAAAAATGAACATAAAATGACCCATTTTCAAAACATTCTCCTTTTATGAAAAAATGCTTCTATTATAATAATATTTTGCCTGTATATAGCTCAGACCTCTGTGCAGAGGCTGAACTAGAATTTTTGAAATATATAGCTTAGAAGTGGATTTATCTATATTTTACTACAATAGAGGGTAGCAATTTTAAGAAAAACACGCCGATAATTATTTTAATTGGTAGTAACTCTGAAACTAATGTGAATTTTTCAAAAATACTAGTTCAGACTCTCTGGAGAAGTCTTTACTTTATAAAAGCACACACACACACACAAAGTATTATTATTATAGAAGCATTTTTTGTTAAAGGAGATCGTTTTGAAAAAAGGTTATTCTAAGTTAATTTTTTGCCAAAATATTGTATTTAAATAATTTTTTTTTTGTCATAATGTCCTTAAAACAATTTTATTCATGCATTATAATCTAAGTGACACTAAATATCATAAAAATTATCCATTTATGCTCTTGTTTAAAATTACGGTTCTGAACGTAAGAGGATACCTTAAAAATATTGATACCATTTTTACATATACTTTAAATCTTTTGGTCGATATCATTGTTCAAGACCAGGATATCTATAACCTTATTGAATAAGAACATCGCTTTTATTGGAATTTAAAAGAATGATGCTCTTAATAATAATCTGTGTGTGTTAGATTGTAGCCATAACTAGAAATATATATATTCATTTCTTATTCTTAGAAAAGAGTTACAAAAAATTCATTCCAAATATACGGAATGATAAATGTAATACAGCATTACAATCATATATTAGTATGGTAAAAGTTACCTTAAAAAAGGAATTTCAAATTTATATAACATATGATTTCCCATTTTAAATAATGTTTGATTAATAAAAGCGAGGAGAAAAAGTGGATTATTATTTATACATAATCGAATGTTTTTGTAACGAAGCCTATTAATAAAAGTATTGTTTTCATAGTATTCAAAAGTGATTAAAATTTTAGCTTTGAGTGACCTTTGATATTGGAGTTTGCATTTGATTTACTTCTTGGACATTTATTTTCTTTAATATATAAAATTATGCAAAATTTTTAAATATCACAAAGCAAAATGATATGTAAATATTAAGTATGTATTACAAATTATAGGTATAATCAGAGTGTTATATTTCTTTTAATAGGATTATAATTTATTCTGACCTTATAACAAAATATGTTTTTGTTGGCAAATCAGGACTTACACATATCATCTAACGTAGGAAATAATTCAAATAGTCAAACATTTCCTTCAGGTAAAATATCAAGAAGAAAAAACTTAAAGCAACTGAAAGCATAATTTAGTATTTTATATTTTTACAATGAAATATATAATTAGGTAAAATGAAGCTGAGAATTGTTGAAATATCTGGTCCTCTAAGTTACGAGCGTTTATTTACGAACATATCAATATAGATACGTAGAAAAACTTAAAGAAATCGTCAACGCTTGTAAAAAAAAAAAAAATAAGCACAGATAAAAACAAAGTCACAGAATATAGCTTAGTTTTTCATCAATAAAAGAGTTTGATGTAAAATAAAACTCCCTGATTACGAATTCACAGATATTCAAGATTTAAAACTATACACAACTTCTAATTTTTTATATGAATTGAAATGAAAAAACTAGACATAATGCTAAAATTTTTGCATTTAATACTTTTTATAGTAGAACCACTTGAGGATACTTGTTTCAACACACAGCTTTTAAATTTTTGAATAACATCTTTTCTGAATTGGTCTATATGATCATTCAAAGGGAAATCCCAATCTTCCAATATTCTTCAATAAAGGAGTGAAATTCAATTTAAGATATTGCTAAATAAGTATGTAATACTGACTAACTTACAGATACAAGAGCCTAGCGGAACATAAATAAAAGAATAAAAACTCTAATAAAAAAAATTTCTCAACATTGTTCTGTGTATTCTTGTATGTCCAGCATATTGGAACTGTCGTGTATAAGACTGCTGTTGGCGAAGAAGTATGGAATGGTGGCGGGGCTTTGGTAGGGTTAATCTATTTTTGGAGGAGAAGGCTGTTTGACCCCTTAGTAGACGATCGAGGGAAGACCCTGGTTGTTTTCGAAGGTGGGAAGTGCCGAAGTGTTTTGGATGGGAGGGAATGGAATTCCGTCGGTGAGAGAGCGACCACAGGGGTGGTCCGGTGTAAGAAAGTATAAGAGGTAGTCTTCTGGGACTGTGTTTAAATTGAGTGATTTGAGAAGCGATGAACATTGTAATTTGATTGTTATCTGACTGTATTTAATCAAGAGTAGTATTTAATCAAGAATTTATGTTAATCAAGATTTAATTGTGTGTGTATTGATGGCTGTGAGAAGTTAAGAAAGTAATAAAATATATCACAGAAACTTTATTTCGTGAGGCAGAGTCCATCACAATGTTTTTGTGAAGACCTAGATGTCGAATTCTTCGGAATTCGATACCAAATTAGCTTATGGTGATACGTTAAAACATACAATTATGAAAATAATTGCCTGTGTATCGATTTAACCAGAAAATGAATATAATAAAAAGGAAATCATCCTGACCTGAAGCATCATGATTAAATTCTGAAGTCTATTACAAAGTTTAACATCATTAAGTTTATCATTTTATTCCTCTAAAGCCAAATGCTTTCTTTGTTCAGATCGAAATTTTGTGGTTTATTTCATCTGGTGCGTATAAGGTATTAAAGAGAAAAACTATAAAAATTTAGTTACATTTAACCTTTGAGTAGGATAGCTTATTTGAAATAGTGGAGTTTGTGCCATTATCACTTCTTGATCCAAAGGATTTCTTTGAATAATTTATAAAAATGATGACAATTATATTAATAAAAAAATTTACAATTTTAAATTTTAAAATATAATTTGATAATTTTATATTTCATATTCAAGTACAAATATGTCAAAACAGATAACAAAAATTTGCATATAAGAACTAATATTAAGAGTAAAACACCAAGAAGTTTTACGAATGGAACGAAAATCAGTAGATATTATGCACATGCATTGAAAAAGAATCACTAAAAGTATCATAGGAATTGAATATTTTATTCAGAAAATTTAGGTAAAATAGTAAAAACACAACAACAATAATTATAATAATGCGCTGACCAAGCTTTAGCCCTGTGCGTGTGTGATGCAAGTTACTATCCTGCTCGGCAATGACTCCAAAAGGTAGTGGATCTCCTGTGAAATTGCTTGTACATCTGCTTGTAAAATTCCAACGTGAGGTAGGTTGGCGCGATCTCGGGATGTGCGAAGATGCCTGCTTATCAGATCCCAGAAGTTCTCTAACGGAAAAGGATATAGCGATCGTACTGGCTAGGGTTATGTTGGAGAAGCACGAAGACAAGTTGCAGAAAGGTGTATCATGTGCATACGGAAATTATCCTCTTGAAATGGAAGTCCCGGGTCCATGAAAAGAAGGGAAGTACTACGGGATATCGAATCTCGTCAACGTACCGTGCGGGGATGGTGTTATGGGTAACAATCAAAATGGGCCAACCATCGAAGGAAATGACATCATGTAGCATTTCTGGCAGTTGCGGATGACAGTCTGATGAATGTTTCACAGCTGTCCTAGATGTCTTCGCTGGTTATCGGGGCTCAATTCAAAGCGGAACTCATCGCTGAAAGCAATTATACTTCATTTCGTAAGGTTCCAGGTCCAATGCAGCCGAAACTACCACAAACGCTCCAGGCAATGTGCAACGATTACGAGCAGTAAGTGTACCCTAGCCCTGTTCGATGGGTCGTTTATTGCTGGTCATTTCAGTCACTGTATCCCTACATCACATCTTTGATAAGGACACATCAGAGGCTCTGAACACTAATCAGACGATCCCTTTGTCCTTGCTCTCTGTTGCCGGTCTTCACTCTTGACACTCTGTATGGCGATTGCTCTCACTCGTTCATGCCAACATCTTCGAATGGTAGCATTGCTGTGACCCAAATATCAAGTGATTCTGTGATTTGACCAACCTACTTCCTTTGTTCGACCCTGCTACCCGCACGTCTTCTTCCAAATGGTAACATCTGCTCATACTTTTTGAAATCCATGCGTAAGGCATTGGTACCGTTCAAGTGAATCGACAGAATCATATTAGTATGAAGGTTGTGCCTTAGTATTGGAGTGTTTTTTGTTTTATACACACACCGGATGTTCGGCTGTGATAGCCCAAGCTTCAGCTATAGTCAGACATTGATTGTCAAAAGTTTTTTTTCTTCATATTCAATCGTAAATTACGTTCATATACAATTTCTTTCCATTCCGATTATTCCGTTTTGGTGAGTTGTTTTTATATGTTATGGAGTCTGAAATGAAATTATAAATTACTATTGATTTATAAATGATTAACATATTAAGTACTATTCTTACTCTGAGCTAATTTTTTTTCACCAAATTCCTTTTAGGAACTAGGATAAATAAATTGGATGCTGATAGCTTTTTAAAAATGCATGTGAACTACTGTAGCTAAAATAATTTCCTATTATTTTCTCTTGTAAAATTTTCACAAAATTGAACTTAATCACCTTGCCTAGACTCTTACAGGACTCATCACTTTAGGCACAGTCATATCTGTTGCTGTATGACTTGTAGTTTCATAACTCATCCATTTAAATTTCTCGTATTATTTTATGATGGTCAGTTAAAGAGATGGGCTGATCAAAAACTGAAACTTTTTTTGCACTCAAAATAAGGTCTCTAGCAATGTTTATTATATAAATACTTGTAATTTTTCTTGTAACAATATTAATCTCCCAATCACATGCCTATAAAATATTCCATATACATGCAAAGTTCCTGAAACTTTTATTTGAGTTTATTTAGCTGAATGATTAACATACTGACATCAATGATGCTTCGAATTTATGTACGCATTAATAACTGAATGAAAGGATATTGATAAGAATTTCACAGAACAACAAAAGAAAAGAGGTGGGGCCACAATTTAGTTTATTTCTGGTCATGCGACAATAATAATAGAATTATTTTAGTCCAGTATAACTGAATTTTTTAGCATTAGGAATAAATCACAATGGGTTCTGAAGTTCAGGCACATATTGAAGAAAATATTTACTATGACATTTTTATTGTTTTTTCAACTTTTACTTTCATTTAAATTTCCTTTATGAATCCGAATGTCTTAATCATTCACATAAGATTTGTGTACAACCAGATATCCTTATTGTCATTATTATTATTATTTTTTATTTTTAAATCTTCAATTCCAAAGTAGTCGCGCAATTATTCTTACTGTTAAACATTTTTATAGTATTTAAAAATGTGCAATAGATTACCTTTATTAATATCAAATTAAAGTTTTACATCTAAAATTGCCATAGATGTCTAGGACTCATAACAGAAAAATGATTTACGATGCATTTAAAGCAAAAGAGAAGTTGGTTTCGCTTTAATTAATCGCTTTTTAAAGATCACTATGTAAAACTCATACACGATTTAGTTACAGAGTTGTTTCCTCTAATCATGATAGCTATAATGAATTTCATTTACTTTTATTTTATTTACTTTTTTTACTTCCCCATTTTAAAAAAAAAAAAATTAGGTAAATCAGTTCCCGGTTATATGTATTATGGTAGAGGCATCTATTCCGTTCAATTTGTTGGTATTATGTTCACTTAGTCTTTGTGTTTCTTCTTAAATTAAACCTTAGTCCATCCTCAAAATCTTTGAACTAACTCGAATGCAGCATTTTCACCTTTTTCTCATGGCATACTGAAACTATAATGATTAAAGAAAGTTATAAAAAAATTATGATTTATTTTCTAACACCAGCAAAAAAAGTGTATTATAATTTGTAATAAAATGGTAATTAATGTTTTCGCCAATATTTTTCAAACTGTTTTCGCTACGTACCTCTTGGCTGATAACTATGATCGAACATACCTCCAAGATAATATTCAGCAAATTGATAAATATTGAATGCGTTAATTTGAATACAAAATTCGGGTGTTGCTAGGAC
>BMAV01002554.1:1389456-1407131 GCA_019973955.1 Trichonephila inaurata madagascariensis | reverse complement strand
TAAGTATATAGTACGTAAAATTTAAGTATTTGTTATTAATGATTAATTTTATTAATTAATGCTAATTATTTATTCAATAATTAGTTTCTTACTGTGTTTGTTCCCCCGAAAATTGACAAAATCAAAAGAAGCCGTACCCAATTTTGGTCACTTTCCCCCCCCCCCCCCCCCCCCCCTTGAAAAATTCCTGTGTGCGCTGAAAAAACCTTATCATGACCTTGTTTAATAAGGTCATGATAAGGTTTTTTCCTACATTTCTATGACCGCGAAAATGTATGCAGACTTAGAGAATAGAGTTCAATTATATAGATTTACAGCTTCATCACACATTAATTTTGCATCAATTAAAAATATTTCTTAACATAAAAAAATTATAAACAGCATAAAATATAACTATTTTTTCAACAAAAATTTGAAAAAAACCCTCGAAATTGTACATATATATTGTGTTTTTTAAACATATTTATTAAAATAAGAAATAAACAACGTAAAGTACAAGTGTTTTCCCTGATTACAGTTAAATAAAATTTTTAGTGTGAACCTAGTGCTGTTTCGCTCTACTTTCATATCGCAAAAAATGTGTTGTAATTTGTAACTTTTACTTTGATATGATTCTGAGCATTCAGTAGTTAAACAATTTCTTTGCGGACTCGGAATATTTTTCGTATGCGAAAAAATATTTTACTTAGATATGTAGAACTAAAGGCGAAAAAGCAGAATACATATGCAATTTTCTTTCTTCAAACAATTAAATATCTCCAGCTGTAGCATTCAATAATTTACAAAAAAAGCTGTAAATTTACCTTTGAAGTTATCTTTCAATTTTTTTCATAATTCCTTAATTGTCCAAATTCTGGAGATGTGTGTCAAATAAGGTCTATTACAAATTTATGAAGTTCATTGAAAAATTGACAAATTTGTTGAGTAGTGCTGAGTGCTACTGATAATTGTAACGTGTACCATAGGTTACCTCTACCCCAGCTATAGACCATAACTCTTTCTCAACACTACAACTTGCTTCTCCATTTTCATGCAGCACAGGAAAAAAATCCCAATTTTTTACTGAACAAGTTTAAGTAAAATTGAGTATTTTGACACTCCCGAACAAGCCACAATGTGCAACTGACAAATTCTGAGCCTGAGGCTCGCGTTAAAAGTCTCGCGCTTTGCCACACAATATTCGAAACGAATCGATGTATTTCATAATTTGTCGGTTTCTCATTAGGCATTCTATAGAATGCCTAGGCAATGTGTGAAATAAGAATCATTTCATACATTGTCGGCTAGTTTTAGGCATTCTATACAATGCCTAGGCATTCTATAGAATGCCGGATTTCATACTTTGCCGGTAACATATATATTCATACTAGCTGATATACCCGTTCTTCACACGGGGGAATTGAAAAATTAAACAATGCAGATTGAAGAATAATTTTACGTGTGTGTGAATTGCAAATTAAACGAAAAAAAAAAGCTTTTTGCATATTTCAGCTGAACAATAAAAGCCATGTTTGTTAATTTTTAAGTCTGTATATCTAATAGATGATAAAAAAGGATTTTTTTTTATTTATAACGCTCCGTAATTCTCTTGTGGGTCGAATTTTGAAAACACCTTCCTAAGCTGATCTCTGCTCAGCAAAAGTAACACATTGTTACAAATTTTGTGTGAAGAACGCTTAAAATAGTGTAAATAATTTATATCTGGATGTGCAATACATTAATATTGTTTTCTGTTGTCTTTATTTGATGTTAAAATTGGAAGATTTGCAAGCAACGCCGTTCCTTACATTATAATGGCAATTTATTGGAAATATAGCGAACTGTTGGAGATAGAGCCAAGTTGGCATCGTTTTTGATGACCATGTTGGCAACTTGACGATGGATTAAACGGTCCAGAAGTTGATATGTTGTAACGCCACTTGGTGGAGAGCTGCAGCAAAGAGGATAGCACAAAAACCTTCTCGAGAAAGAATACATATACATGCCAATTTTCATAGTGATCGGTTGAACGGTGTTGGAGTGAAACGAGGTCATATATGCAAACATCCATTTATATATATATAGATAGATAGATTAACATTAAAGGAGAACCTATCTAAACCAAATTTATATGTGCTTGGCAACCATGTTAGCAACTTGGTAATTGATTGAACGGTGCAGAAGTTGATATGCTGTAGCGCCACCTGGTGAGCAGCTGCAACAAAGAGAATAGCACAGAAACCTTCTCCACAAAAAAAAATACATATGCATGCCGATTTTCATAGTGATCGGTTGAACGGTGTTGGAGTGAAGGGATTTCATATATACAAACATCCATTTTTATATAGAGATGATTAAATTAAAGAAAGAGAGGAATTCATTTCAATATATGTCCATGTTGTACTCTATACGCAAGTCAAAAATAATTCAAATAACAATCTTTAATTCTTTTTTCAAGAATTTAACTCTTCTAAAATTAGATATAAAAGAGAGAAATTTTTTGTACTAATCAACAGTATGATGTCAATTTTGTCCACTTGAAAATAGAATTAAGGAAACTATTAAAGTTATCTCATTTTTAATTGTTCTAGTACTCACAGATATAACACTTTTTTTAAAAAAAAAATTATTTACTATCACAAAGTACAGAACTACTCACTAAATAGACTTCTTTTTTTCGTTTTACTAACAATGAGCCTTTCATTATTTTGTCAAATTTTCCCACTGTTATAAGGAAACAAATTCATTAATTCATTTTATCGGTAACGGTCAATCTATCATCTGAATGACGTTATCAGTGATGAAACAAAGTTTATATACCATAGACAGCAAATATTAAGAATGAATTTATCTATAAAGTGTACACACCCAAACCCATGATAACAAAAGTATTTGCACTATTGAATGATTTATGGTTCAATCAAATAGAGCATCTTTAGTGTTTACTTATTTTGGGGGAAAATTAATCAATAAGTATTATGTTTAAAGATTACTCAACAATAAAGAATACGAATATCAGTTAGTCTTGCTCCATTCTTTATATAAAATTATTTAACGGCAGATTGACGCTTTTCGACGGCCAATGATCTCATCAGAGAAGTCCTCACTTCCATGGGAGCAAAATTAAATTCTAAGAATTTTCCCTCCTTTTTTCTCTGTACCTCTTTATTATAATTTTTTTTATTTCTTTAAAAATGAGCTTAATTTATGCATTCAATATTTATTTTATTTACTTCAATGACAGATATCCAGTTCTTAGGTATATCCAAAGTACAGGGTGAACACAAAAGCTAGACCCGATTTTAAAAATTCATATTATCGAAACTACTGCAGATGTTAAAATGAGTGATACATAAATGTAAAGAAAACTATACCAAGATTTTTCCCTTTAAAGAGCACAAGATTGCGGCATATTCAAGGTCACTATGAGTAAAAACTCAAATATGGCGACAATGACAAAAAGTTTTTGCCTACGAGAGTTGCCGCCTGTGAACTTGGAATGCCCTTTAAAAAGGCACGGAAAACTTTACAAAAATTATTAAATTTCAAGGCAATTGATACAAAAAATAGCAGAGGACGACAAGTAAGCATTTGTGCAGCATTACAAACCATTTTGATAGAGTGATGCTACAAAATATATGGAACGGACTGGATTATAGATTGAACGTTTTCAGTGTAACAAAAGGATCACACATCGAATATTTGTAACCGAAAAAAAAATTTCTTTTTACATTCATGTATCACTTATTGTAATAAGTGTAGTAGTTTCGATAATATAGTTTTTTAAAATCGGGGTTTGGCCCCAAATCGATATATATATATACATAATTTAACGAATAGCTCTGAATGTAAATGTCCGTAGTAAATTCCTTAAAATATGCATCAATAAGATGTTATCTTTCCCATTAACATTACACATAATGAATGGGAAACTTGTAGCCTTAAGACCAGTGGTTTCAAGAGGATTGGTATTGCTCAAAGGAGTAAAGTTAAGATGTCTCATCTTGTTAATTTTATATATATATTGCACATAAAAATAGTGCTGAAAATTATATACAATTATGATGAGATAATTATTCAGATCCCAAAGTACGGAATATTATATCGAAAAATTATACCATTAAGAAAGCACTCTATTGCTAATGTAAACGCATTTGTGGTCGCAAATCCAATACAGTGGTTAACGACACTGACTGCTGTGCCGGAGGGCAAAGCTTCGAATCCCGGAGAAGGCATGGATATTTGTAAATGTATAGTACCTTTGCGTCATGGGAGGTACTCTAAATAGCCGTCGAGACGCAAGTCCTCTTGTGAGGTTGGTGGAAGGGGAAGAGAGGTCGGAGGCACCTGAACACCTCCCAGGGTGTTCCCCCTCAAAATTGAGGTGGAATCGAGCTAAATCGTACTGTCACCAGTATAGTGCTCAAGGCTACAGTTAACGGCAGGCGTACTTCCCTTGACATGATGTATTTCGTGGGCCTGGATCTGACACAGTCGAGATCAGGTGGCATAAAAAACAACAACAACGCATTTGGGAAAAATGAGAATATAAAGTTAATCTGAAGGTATGTACCTTCAGAATTCAAAGGAACACAGAAATCGGAATGCTTTATGCCTACTTTCCTTAGTAGCATACAAGCAAAATGTGCTAAAAATTTTGAAGTTACTTAAAAATCAATCAATAAAAATAAAATAAGACATATTAAAATTTCTTCGTTTGATTTACAGAAAGGTGTTCCTCTAAACATAAACATAAAATATATTACTTTTCTGAATCACTATACTCATAAAAAAAGTTGGATGATTTGTGAAAGAGGTACCTTACGATAATTTTTTAACAGAATAAAAGTACCAGAAATATATATATATTCGTTTACAAATATTAATTACATTTAATCGCTCGACAGTATTTTAATAAATGTTTAAAAATAATTACTCGACATATTAAGGAATGTTTTAAACAACACATTTATCAGGGAAAAGTCACAAATTTAATCTAAGAGAGGCCCAATTTATATTTTTGATAGTAAATAACACAAAAAGTATTATTATTAATTAAAGTTAACAATTTATTATCATTTTATTACATTTTTACAATTAATTACATTTTTGTATTAAAAAATTAGATAATGCTATTAATTTTCTTACAATATCTAAAGTAATTGAGTTTAGCTTAATATATTCCGAAAAATAAGTTATTTTATATACAGAATAACTTAATAAATATAGTAGGCTACCACAAAACATGTAATAAAATTTGATAAAATTAATGAACTTTTTATGCAAAACTACTGAATTGTTAATACAAAATAATAATAACAAAGCTTAAACTGTAAAAAAAAAAATGGACTGTAAGAGAGAATAGATATAAAAAAGGAGTATTTTTTATTTAGTTTTAATTCTCATACTATCCGTTATAATGGCACATGATACACATTTCTTTTTTTATGGGATTTCTACACTTTATGAGAAAATTTTATATTATGAACTGTGTTAAACGTCGTGTTTTTAAAACTGCGAAACATAAATAATCTTCGCGAATATTGTAAGCGTGGCATATGCGAAACACAGACAAAGCTTTTAACGACGGAAATATTTCTCATTATCAACAAAATGGCAGCTTAGCCAAGCTGATGATGCGACGAATCTACGCAGAAAGATTTCCAGAGTTAAATTCGCTACGTACTACAACCTTTTGTAACAGCAGAGGTGTGCGATGGATACGTCTAAGCAAGTTTAGCGAGGCGTTGTTTAGTTTTTGAATAAAGACGGTGTGACAAGTAAGTGAAATTTGTCATCGAATTCAAACCGTGTTTGGAGAAGCTTGCTTCAAAAGAAGCACTGAATTCAAGTGGTAGGTCCAGTTTTGGAACTCTCTACAAAGAATGGTCCATTTCCCTCGTCATGGATAGGAGTCCTTAATCGTAGCAGAGTCAATTGCTGTAAACATTAGAGTGTAATTAATGTACATATTTTTTTCAAAGGGGTTGCTGTTTGGTAATTACCATTGCAGACCTAGTTGTTAGACCTACTACGGGAGCTGGTATCACTTTATAGTGTGGCACCATATAGGTATGTGATACAGCCTTCCCTTTGGTGACCATATCTTTGATTGTCAGCGTGAGCTAGAGGTGTAGGATTTTCAAAAGGAATAGACATTTTAAATTCTTAATATGACTTTATTAAGAATAGAACTTAAATGTCTAACAATTTAGATAAATTTAAATAGCGAGAATCTAGAATGAGAGAACAAACACACACAATGATAGTCAAACCGAATCGCGTAACTTAGACCACTTTCTCTAAATAATTATTCAATTCGCCTACTCTCACTTCTAATAATATTATAAGTCATAATATCAAATAATCAGTCCAACCTTAATCCAAACTTAACTTCAAGCTTTATATGGAAACGTCTGGGCACGCGTCCAATGGTATGCACCTTGTAGTAATGGCTGGGTTTCTAGGTAACTTTACGATAGGCTGTCAATTCACGCTTGTGTCTCCTCCAAACATAACATTCCCCAAATTGCCATCCTTCTTACTGAAACTTCTGAAAGCTATCTTATTTGCATTTCTTGTTCACATTTCGCTTCTTGGGTTTTGGTTGGGAAAGAGTTGCCATTAATCTTGGCCACCAAAGAACCTAGAGGTTATGTTAAAGAAAAGACGCGTGAGCCTGTCACAGGTATATATAAATTGCCACGATGTTATTTTTTCGCCCAGTTTCCTCCCCAGAAGGACGCACCTAAGCGCTGACGATGCGAAATTATACTAGGAAATTAATTTTGCCGAGAGTACCGAAGCCAAACAGGCACTCTAGAGATCTTTAATATGCTGTATAATCATACGACATGAACGCTGTCAAATTTTTGTATCATGAAAATCCACCGACTTGGGCCGGGGTTGAACCCGCAAACTTAGACATACAAGGTCAGCCTCTAACCAACTTCGCCACCCAGCCGGCCGTACATAAAATTAGAGGATGTGAAAGTTTGTGTTCAATTGGTACTCTGACACCCTCGTATTGGACCCTTATTTTCAGCCGGCAATAAAAAGAAGGATTCAGGAACAGAGACATTCGTCATCATACAGGCTGAAAAGGTCATGTTGAATATCTAGAGATTACTGATATTGGAGTGGGTGCCCAACTGGGTTATGTCTCTAAAATCAATGCTATTTAGTCCTTAGAAAGTATCCATTAGAAGCAAGTGGCTAGGCATACAGCCACTAAGTGTGATTTTTCTCCATGATAACGCAAAGAAGCATACTATCAATGCAACACACGACATTCCGCGTTCTTTAAGCTGTGAGATGTTGGATCACTTGGCTTACAGTCCGGATCTATCACCTTGCAATTATAGATCTGAATCTATCACCTTACGATTATACATCTGGATCTATCACCTTACGATTATACATCTGGATCCATCCCCTTATTAGATGGCATTTTTAGGTGAGAGTTTTATCTGCAGTCAAGTTTTGCGTGATGTTGTGAAAGAGTGGTTTCATCATTAATCTTCAGCTTTCTTTATGGAAATTGAGGAAAAACTCGTACCATGCTCCGACAGTTGTTTGAACAATGGGGATAATTATCTATTTACTCTTTTGAAGCCTCATTACTACGCTTCTAAAGTTCGGTAGTGTTTTTCATTCCCCCAAAATATCTGAAATTTTTCAGATTCCGCTCTATGTTTTACTTGAACGACCCCTATATTACGAGTGAAAAAATTTAACTCCTTGCATGTGAAAAATTTCACTAGGAATCAAGCTAAATAAAGTATATTACTTGATAATTTTAATAATTAATTGAATTCAACCATCGCTTGTTCCAAATTTTCATGCTAAATTGAAGGAATTATACACGAAACAAATCACATCTCAACGTATATATCTTTTTTGCTAACTCCGAATGTTAGAAAATTCTTGAATTTATCTTTTGTGTTCATGTACCAAGTTATTCTAGAGTTTTTAGAGCAAGAATTTTAGGTATATATATATATATATATATATATATATATTATGCCTTTGTCTCAGGAAGCATTAAATTTACGTCTCGGAAAATTACAATTTCAAATATAAGCTTAAGACTTTTCAAAGAATTTCTGTGTAGCCCCTTTATGGGAAATAAATTTACCATTACTACATATGATTGTAATTTGAATTTACGAAAATTTACTAAACGTAATTAAAAGTTTACCCACAATTCTATGACGAATACGTAACATGGTTGAGCAGAAATTTCTGTGTTGTAATATCATTTGCAATTCGTGTCAAACTAATATCAACTAATTTTAGGAAGAAACATTGTTTTATTTTTTAAGTATTTAATTGCTTATGAAAAAATTCACATTCTTCTAACTATGTAGTAGAAAGTTAGCAGAGAATATGTATAAATGAGTTTTAAGTTAAATTACAAAAAAAAAAAAAATAAATAAAATAAATAATAATAATAATAATAAAATAAAATAAAATAAGATTTATTTGATAAACGTTCTGATTTAAGACGCTTTCATTATACTTATGTAAAAATTATAGAAATTTAATGTTTGAGATTGTGTTAAAGGTAACAAAAACAACACATAAGTCAGCCTACACTTGTTTAAAATATATATTTTTTTAAATTTGATAAAACTATTTAGTAAGTGAAAACTCATTCTTCAAGAGAAGTGTTAAAATATGTGTTCCTCTTAAAAATATTTTTGCTGTCTTCTTCTCTTTAAAGCTTTTTACTGGTTAAAAGATTCATATGTTTAATATGTTTAATAACAAGATGAAGGTATATAATTTCAATGAAGGCAACATTTTCAATTTCGAATAAATTGTAAAGACTTTCCCATATTATATCGGTATTTCTTTCTCAGAGTTATATCGATTCAAATCACTGACGTAGCTAGTCCAAAGTGAACCCTGTATCAAAACTCTTTGGGGGCTCTATTTTGGATCCCCTTAACATTTTACGATTTTTAACTTAAGCATTTGGGGCTTCTGTAGCTTCGGGGCCCCGTATTATTGATACGGCTGATACGGCGGTAACTACGCCCCTGAATACAATTGTTTATTTTCCAAAAACTTAAGGTATCCGACTACGTTCGGAACCGTGATTTTGCAAATGCGTATAAATGGATAATATTTATGATATTTAGTGTCACTTAGATTAGAAAATGTATATAAAATTGTTTTAAGAATAGTATTACAATAAAAAATTATATAAGTACAATATTTTGACAAAAAATGAACACAGAATGACCGATTTTCAAAATATTCTCCTTTTGTGAAAAATGCTTCTTTTATAATAATATTTTGCCTGTATATAGCTCAGACCTCTGTACAGAGGCTCAATTAAAATTTTTGAAATATATAACTTAGAAGTGGGATTATCCATGTTTTACGACAACAGAGGGGAGAAATTTTAAGAAAAAAACGCCGATAGTTATTTCAATGGGTTGTAACTCTGAAAATAATGTGAATTTTTCAAAAATCACAGTTGAGCCTCTGTACAGAGGTCTGAGCTATATACAGGCAAAATATTATTATAATAGAAGCATTTTTCACAAAAGGAGAACATTTTGAAAAAGTTATCCTAAGTTAATTTTTTGCCAAAATATTGTATTTAAATCATTCTTTTTATCAAAATGTCTTTAAAACAATTTTATACATGTATTCTAATCTAAGTGACACTAAATATCATGAAAATTATCCATTTTTGCGCTTTTTTAAAATCACGATTCCAAATGTAGTCGGATACCCTAAGTGAATAAAGATGAAAATACTTTTGTTACATTAAATAAGAATTAATGTAACTTAATCAATCAAAAGAGATTATTGTATATCAACAATATAGCTTAAAAAATAATGTGGACAATATAGAATTTTTTAAAAAAATTTATTAAAATAAATTGTTACTATCACGAGTCACGAAAGAGGGAAACAATAGTTGTTGATAACTTAATTTCTATAATTCTTTTCTAAAATATTTTTTAAAGTTGCAAATTCTTTGCTTATTACTTTTACGATTTAACATTATAAAATGAAACTGAATTTTAAGAAAATTAAACAAAAAAATTAATTAAAAAAACAAAACAGGAAAAAAAATTAAAAGAGAAATAGAGTGTTACGAAAAACCAAAAACAATATAATTTTAACAAATTTTAAATTATGAGTATTAAATGTACTTCATCAATTTTGTTATAAATATACTTAAACATTAAATAGGGAAAATCTAAAATAACGGGCCCTTTAAAATAAATTTTATTTGATGCATCCTTTTTTTTTAAAAGATTTCATTAAGGAGTTTTATACTTTACTCTTATAACAAGTATTACTTCATGAAGAAATATATCACATTATAATACTTTTTCAGTGTAGAAAACAGACAAGTATTTTAGCTTGAGGGAATAAAATACATATTAAAACGAAAATAAAAAAGGAAATTTAACCTTTTAAGTTATCTGGATTTCCATTTGCAAAATACGGCTTAGTTTTTGCTGATAAAAAATGGTGGATAATTGCTTCAAGAATATCATTAATACAATTAATTCATTTCAATACTCTTTTTAACTAGACCCATGAATCTCTGACTCACGCAAATCCACTTAACTCTCTATTGTTCTTCATGACTATCTCCAAATCTTCTTCGTGCCGCCATCTATCGGAATTTGGAATAAAAACTCTATCCTTTGGTAATTGGTGTATTTTGAATCAAATTCTTTTTTTCCTTATTAAAAATATTCACTTCTTAAAAAATAAGATATTAAACTTTACTATAATTTAAAAAAGGAAAGATAATTTTTTATGATACATGTTTGTTCAAAAGGCCAAAATAAACTATTTTTGAGTTAATTCGTATAAAATATTAATGTTAAATATATATTAAATTAAATTTTAATTATTCATAGCAATTTTTATAACCTTTTTATGTAAACCTTCATCTTCCCTACAAGTACTTTTACAAAACATCAGAAATATAAATGGTGATATCTTTTAAAATCTAATTAATCAGAATTTTTTTTTATCTGCAGCGCTTTTCCAAAGGAAAATATAAATAAGTATTGAACGGAAAATTCGAGGCTGATATACTTCGTTATTTTTTCGATAAACTTTAATTGTAGGGAAATATATGGGAAGAGGAAAAAATATTGCTTGTAGGTTGATATTTTCATGTAATTTGTGGTATTTTTCACTTAAATAATAGAAAAAATAATGATATATCATCAAAAAAATTTCTGTCAACATAAAACCTTTTTTTAAAAAAAATCCTGATAAAAATTTATAGTAATAACGAGACCTTTGTAAACATGTGAATCAACACATAAAATATCAGCATAAATACAATAATAGCCAAATTGTAAAAGAAAGAAAGGGGGAGGGGAATAAAATAGTGTATATATAATCTTTTATTAACAAGACAAATTAATATATTTAGAGTGAGTAATAATTTATAATTAATATAATTAATTTTATGTGTATTTTCATATATACCGTAAAATCCGGCGTATAACACGCACCCCTTTTTTAAGAAGGAACATGTAATGTACGTTAGCAATGCTATTATGCTTTAAAGCCATTTGTTAGAGGTATTATCCAAGAATTTTAAAAAAATAATATATACTTCTACAAAAACAACCCCTTAAGTTGATAAGGTATGGCATTTCTTTTAAATAAACAGTACTCCGATCACTGGTGTAGCTAACACTGAGTGGGCTCCGTATCAAAAATTCTTTAGGGGCCCTGTTTTGGAAAATAAATAAAAATGATCACATTGATAAAACTTAAATGAAAATGTAAAAATAAGTATACATAGATATAATGTGTATTAAAAAACTTCATTACTTAAGAATTAACTTAGTTGTTTAAATAGGTGCTTTACTCATTTTTTTTTCTCTGTATAAACACATTTATAATAATATCCATAACAGATGATTTATTTTTTCAAGTCCATCTGTTTCTATTGACAGTATTGTTAAGCTACACAGTACCCTACAAATTTCAATAATACCGAAAAACATTTTTTTTCTCTATTTTTCTGTGGCCCATGTCATTGGGTAACTTTCCATCAAACTTTAGATCTGCTAACAAATTAGTTTTTAAGATATTTGAAGTTTTCTGAAGGTAAAACATTTTTCCACTCTTAAACTGAATTCATTAAAAATATTTTTGAGCACAATCAACTCTTTCAGTGTGAAATGTGTGGTTATTAATTTCAATTTTCACTACTAAAATCATTTTTGCTTGATTATGTTTTGAGTTTTTTGTGTTCTCATAATTACTTAGTTAAGATTGATTTCAAGGCCAATTTTTGTTTTAAAAAATAGTTTACATAACTTTAATTTTTTTCTGTTGCGAAAATGCCACGGCCAGAACTTTATCTGGTTGCTATGAGAGACAATATTTGGAAGAGATGGAATACTACTGAAAATGATATCTAAAAGCCAGCCCTTCAATGATGCTGCAATAAGTCTTCCGAATACAAGTATTCTGACTACAAGTATTGCAGATAAAACTGAATATTTCCGTGATGTGCCAGACTACATTATAGAAAACACAGAGTGGTACTATATTGTGTTATAATTGAGCTCTTGTTGGGTGACTTTAAAACTTGTTAAACTTCCCCAATTTAAAACTAAACAAAATATTAAATTTTATGTGCAAACCTGATGATTTTTAGCTTAAGTTAGTATCATTATTATGCTTTACATGAATGATTTGCATTTCAAAACTTTTGTGAAAATATTTTGTTAAGATTAGGCTGAATAATCTGTAGTCGTAACAAACACTATGAATATTATGCGAAAGCATATTTTGAATTTAAAAAAGAAAATGTTTTTAATTGAATTAGTGTTTTGATGTAGGACATAAGTGTTGAAAAATAACATATTAAAAAATTAGAGCTTTATAGGTTTTTGTTTTATGCCTTTATACAAACTTTAAATGCGCTTTTCTCGGACTTTTAATTTGAAGATGTAGATGTTTTTTAATCCCTAAGGCTTTTTTTTATTCAAGATAGAATCTTGAAATTTAAAAGCCAGTTAGGTCTGGGATCTCTAGTTATTTTTTAAAAAAATTCTAACTTTAATATTTTAAAAATTTTCGTGTTTTTTCCAGGTTTAGCTAGAAAAATAATTATTAAAAATCAACAAGGGAACAGGTTTCCAAATCTATTCTAACTTTTGTTTGCAATAATCTAAAAAATATAAATTACTTAAAATGACTAAAAAATCTTAAAAATTGAACATTTTATAAAAGTTTGAAAAAATTTCAAAAATTCGTAATTTTTTTAAAATTGTACAATAAGGGATAGTCAAACTGACTTTTTGCTTTCAGAATCAACTTAATAATATAGCATGAATATAAAATATAAATTATTTTTACTGTTACTATCTCCAAAAAATTGTTTTGAAAAAGGGTACTGTGTAGCCTTAAGTCCGAAAACCAATTTTGCTTATGAAAGTTCTAAGACGATTTTCAATAATTTTTAGCTTAGAAAAGCTTTCAGTTGTTGCAGTTGTGACAGGAAGGGTATAAAATACTAGGCATGCTATCATAACATCCGGAAAACTGGAGGCGAGGCTACTGAAATTAAGTACCAATAATTATGCGAGCTTTTTGATAGAATGAATTTTCTCGATTTCGGATTTTAAACAGCTTTTTAAAGCACTTAATTGTTTATAAATACTACGTGTTAAGTACTTATCATATTTGATAGCTAATTTTGAGGCCTTTTTTTATTTCTTAGCTTAAAAAGGATATTCGGTTGTAAGAATTCGAAAATATTGCTAGGATCAAGGAAACTGAAATCTTTGTCGGGTTTGGGATATTAACACATCTAAGCAGCAATAATAAAACATTGATTTTGAAAAACGATTCTGTATCTGAAATGCTCTTGTCTTCTAAACTCCTAAAATAAGCGCTTTTTCTTCTCTTTAATTTCTGAAAGCATGTCATTACACTAAGGTGACCAACCGTACTGCTTTAGGAAGGACAGTTCAAATTTAATAGGTTCTGTCCTTCCTCGAAAAATGTCCTCCCATTTATCCTCCTTTTCAATATTTTAACACTGATCTGTTAATCTCTATTCAGAGGTGAACCAAACATGCTTCCATTGTGTCGAAGAATGGTCTGAAACAAATATCACAAGAAATAACAGTTTTCAATGGTGTTTTTTGATTTCGTCGTAAGTAAATTGGGCAGTTATAGAAAATTATGTTGAGTTTTTATCGAAAGAAATGCCTGGTATTAAAATCGATGACAATTGTCTGTTTGAATAAATTAGAAGACTGAATGTATATTTAAATTCTAATAAATTGGAACAATTGGTAAACCAGCATGCTGAAATTGATAAAAGATGGGTATAAATACTTAAACATTTCAAAAATGAACATTTTCCATATGATAATTTAGTTATTCTTGTTGAATTTACGTTGTGCTAACCTGGAACTAATTCAGAAATTGAAAGAGTTTTTCAGTTGGTAATGATTTTTGGACAAGTGAGAAATCTAGATTGAATGTTGATACTTTAGCTACAGCACTTACTGTAAAGCTCAATATAAAAGATATTTTTTGCTCCGAAATTTTCTGATGTATTAGAAAATGATATATATTGAGAAAAAAATATTCAATGGAAAAAGTACTCGTTTAAGTAAATAATCAAAAGGAATGCAAGCATAATTAGCTTATTTTTATTTGAATTAAAAAATGTTTCAAATATTTACGTTGTAATTTTTTCTTAAATTTTTCGCACACGTCCTCCTTTTTATTGTAAAAAAAATGGTTACCTTAATTACACCTCATTCATTTGCAAGATCTCAGGACTCGTTTAGCAAACAGCTGAATGAATTTTGATTTCTTATTGATGCCAGTCTGCTCAGAAGATTACTCAACAGAATACCAGCCTTTCCTACGTTATTTTTTTTTCATGTTGTAGGTTTATAGAAATAGGGTCTATGATTTCATATAACCAAGAAAAAAATGGTCTCACAAGTATTCCATAAAATCATACCTCTCTAAGATAGTAATTAAATCTTTATATTCGTCACGTTTAGTTCAAATTAAATTAAGCTTACAAAATGCTTTCATTATTACCGAGTAATTGTTTCGAATTACGAATAAGGTGTCATTTCATAATGACCATCCATTTTGTACAAATCTAGCAAATAAATTTTAAAATATTGATCAAAACATGGATTAAAAAATTATTACATGATATGAATAATTGTTCAGTTTAGTATTTTTAAAATTATAAATGAGGAGCTTGCTAAATCAAAACAGTTAGAAAAATAAAAAGTTTCTCTGCTTTAAAAAGTTTAAACCGTAAGACATTTCTGAAGGCAGTTTAGTTTCTCAAAATATTATTACAGGATGAGAAAGTTTATTGGATTTCAGCATAGCATAGATCTTTGTATTGAAAATAGCGATTTCTACTTATCTCCCACAATATTAACAAATCCGTTATATACAAGAAATGGTGAATAATTTAAAATTATTATTTCAAATATAATTAATTTATTGTCTTATGTGTTGAGGCAATATCTATGTGTTCCTCATTTTATTTTAATTATTTACTGTGAAACATGTATAAATTTAAAATTCATGATAAATGTATGCAAGTTTTAAACTGCGTTATTTCTTAGTTTCATAATACATGACTTAAAAGAACGTGGAACGTATAATTCCTTTTTTACTATACAAATATATTATCTGAAGCCCAGTGGCTGATTGGTAGCGTATCGCGCTTCCACGCCACAAGTCCGGGATTCAAACCAGGGGCTACGCAAGGTCGAATCAGGTTTTCATCTCTTCAGTGGGTCAACAAATGAATATCAAGCTTACTTGGGAACTAAACACTGGAAGGTTCGCGTCAGACAGACCACAAGAATGACAGGAATATCTGCCCATGCTCCTCAGAGCCCAAGGTCATGAAAATCGAGAAGGGCACAGAAAACCTTGGCCCTCTATGGGCTGCTACACCACTGAGTTTGCTTTTATATACTATCTATTTCACATGGTTATACAAGGAATTTCATATAACGTTTTAATCATGTAAATATAAAGTCGAATGTGATATGAACTATATTGTACAACATAAGGAAAAAAAATGGGGGGGGGAAATCTTACCATTACAATCCAAATAAGTCAAATTTGTTGACTATAGGAAAAAAAGCTGCAATTTTTGGAAATTTCTTTGCAATATTTTCTTTATTTTAATTAGTTTTTAATTCTGTTAATAATAGATCGAGTAGAAATATTTGTAATAATAGTATAATTATTAAATGTTTACCGAACCAGTAACACAAAGAATTTTTTTTTTTTTTTTGTAGAATCTGAATATAAAATAGAATCTTCAATTTAAAAAAAACAACATTTTTTTTAAAAATTTTAATTCTAGTTTTAACTGTAAGGAGCGTTCTTCCCTCCGCCCACACACAATCACTTAAAAATGCATTTATAATTAAAATGGAGTTTTTTAAGCACGGTTATCCTCAGAATTTTTGCGTATTTATTAACATATAACTAAAAGTACAAATAATTTGAGAATATGTTTTACTTTTTGTGCATAATTTTTACAGCAAGTTGAAAAGTTTTTGCTGTTGTTAAAAGCACTTAGAAGAATTTATACAGAAATTAATGTAATTGGACAGCTTGGCCCCAAATTTCAGATCTGATAACCCGTGGGGGGGGGGAGCAAATAGCAGATCACGGCCTACATGTCAAAAATAACAATTTGCTTTCATTTAAAATTCACATGTTTCAGTTTCAAACTATAAAAGTATCCGAAAATAATCATAGTAAATGATTAGTGAACAAATCAGTACTTTAGTTTTCATAGTCAAATTCTGATACAATATTAATTCATTAGTTAATTGTAATTAATGAATAAACAATAACAAACAAAATAATAGTACAAAAAAAAATTTTAAAAAAGGAAAATCACACGTTGTGTCCCTGTAGCGCAAAGGATAGAGCATTGGACTTCTAATCCAAAGGTCGTGCGTTCGTATCCTACTTGGAATGGCCTAATTTCAGAGAATATGATTTATGAATGAATATACGAGAAATAGTTACACAAACAAAAATAATAGTCCAATACCATATATAGATAAAAAAATCACTTTCTATTTTGTCACTTAATATTGTGATTCTTTTTCATATGTATATACATATTTATATTAATTGTAATTATTTAATAAAAAGTTACTAAAATAAAACTTTTCTTTGTTGACCTAAGCAGAAATTGACTTAATTTTTTTTTTTATGTTACTTGTTTCCGATTCGTTCATAAAATTGTTTTTCTATTGTAATATATCTACGAACTCATATGAAATAATGAATTTCTTTTTACACTTATAAATTAAAATTGTGTTACACGAAATTTTATCCTTTAAACATGTTATACATGTTACGCAGTGCTCTTCAAACATTTCCTACTCATAGAACCCTTAAGTGCGCCACATAAGGCAGTGGCGCACACAAGGGGGTAGTCCTAGGGGTCCGGACACTCCCCAAAACCTTTGATGTTTTTTTCCGATTGATTATAATTCTAAGTATATAGTACGTAAAATTTAATTAAGTATTTGTTATTAATAATTAATTTTATTAATTAATACTAATTATTTATTCAATAATTAGTTTTTTTACTGCTTTTTTGTTCCTGAAAATTGACAAAATCAAAAGAAGCATGATACAAGAATGGTGATCTT